>ML805467.1:128612-150297 GCA_009831015.1 Picea engelmannii
TCCATTGAACATGAACCTGCACCAACACCACAACTTCCTAGATGGTTTTGTACAACACGAGAAACTATTGGTGATCTTGTCAATTATCCTTTACGTCAACATCGTACACATTGATAGTTCTAGTGATTCTTATATCTTCTAGTTCAAGTTTCAAAGAATCATTTTCCAGAAAAATTTGTAGAATATTTTTTCCATCTATATTGGGATGTAGCAATGAATGAAGAATAACACTCTTTAATGAAAAGCAATACTTGGGATCTTTTACCTCTTCTAAAAGCAAGAAAACTTGTCATATGAAAATGGGCATATTAAACTAAGTATGCATCTGATGGAAGTGTTAAAAAACATAAGGCCCTATTAGTTGCCAAAGGATTTTATCAAGTAGAAGGGATTGAATATAATGAAACTTTTACCCACGTAGACAAAATGAATTCCATCCACCTTGTTTAATCCTATTTTGCTTCATATAAATGGGAGGTCCATCAGATGGATGTTAAATCCACTTTCTTCCATGGGGATTTGCAAGAATAAATATACATGCAACAACCTCTTGGCTATATTCAAAATGACTACATCCTTGCTTACTTCCCTAAGAAATATATCTATGGCCATAAGCAAGCCCCTCAGTTTAGGTATGCTATAATGGATAGATTTCTTCTTGACACTGACCTTTCTAGATGTCATTCTGACCCCAATATATAAATAAATAAAGTATATGTCCATATTATAATACATGTTCTTTATGTTGATCACCTTATCCTCATAGGTAGTGACCCCAAACTCTTAACCCATGTGAAAATCTAGTCTTAAAAAAGAAATTTGAAAGGACATACTTATGACATTTGCACTATTTTCTTGGCCTCCAAGGTTTTACAAACCAAGGCAGGAATTTCCATTTCCTAGTCTAAGTATGCATGTGTCCTTTTTTGCCACTTTTAGATGGAAGATTGTAAACCGACTGGAGTCAAACTTACTACTGCCTACACTACACATGAAGTAGAATCCACTTTGTACCATCAGTTAGTTGGTACTCTTTTGTATTTGACTCATACCCATCTTGATATTTTATTTTATATTGGTCTTATAACTCCAAGATTATAAAGTTTTATATTTTTTTTCTTCCGAAATTAGCTTATTTTTGTGTGATCATGTTGAATTTTTTTTTTTGAGAAAAAAACAAGGGTTTTTGGAGTAAGCACACACTTCAAGGCAGAGAGTTAAAATAAAGCTCCATTTTCTTCTTGCTAACATTTATTATATCTTTTGTTATAGTTCACTTAGTTGAAAGCTTATTGAAATACAGTTCTTGAATTCAAGTCTTTCTTTGTGTAAATTACTTTTTGGAAGAGTTTATGCAACTTTATACTATAACATAACTTTATTGTGAACTGTATTTCACTTAAACAATAAAAGGAATCACTTGTAAAGTAACTTTATTGTGAACCGCATTTCACTTAAATTATAAAAGTGAATCACTTATAAAGTAACTTTATTGGTTTTTTTAAGTTATTTTTTGAATGCAACTTTAAATTATAAAGTAACTTCATTGTAAAAGTGATTCTCATTTATTTTATAAAAGTTGGTCACTTATTTTATTATAAAGTAACTTATTTGTAAAAGTGGTTTTATAAGAAAAGTTAGAGAATGAGAGGAATTTTTTTTTACTTAGCAACCTCATTGTGCACCCATCACCATGTGGATCAACCTCCACCTACCGCACATTGGTTAATTTTTATGCATTTTTTCGAAAGGGCATAACTTTATCATTCAAAGTATTTTTTTAGTGTCATTTTCTTTTAAATTGCCTACTTTTTTTAGCTCTTTCCATATGAACAATCAATTTTTGCTTTTGAATTCATCTTACCTGCATATTGTAATATGGCCAGTTCAAGTAATCTCATGCATATTAGTTCGAACTACTTTTCATGGAAATCCCACATGGAGGATTTACTATGTAGGGGACTCTATTGAGTTACCTTGCAAATAGAAATTCCCCTTTTAATCCATTAAAGAGAGCCAATTGGAATAATAAAAATGACAAACCATGTGGATTAATTGGAATGTCTATCTCCAGTAATCTCTAGTTTCACCTTTAAGGCATTGAGACCCTAGATGCATCTTGGAAAAAGTTGGAAAGCATGTTGGGTGAACACAATGATATTCGAGCCTGTTAGCTCGAAAACCAATTAATTGTTTTAATTCCTAATGATTTCTCTTTCATTTAAGATTTTGTATTTAAATTTAAAACACTTAGACTTTTAGTTGCATAATGTAAGATGACCAAGTAGATGACCAACTTATATATGATATTCTAGCTAAGCTTCACAAGGCCTACTTTTTTTGTCTACTTTTTAGAGAAGCACTTATTAGTCAAGGGGCTACTTACAAAATGTTATCTTTTGAATTTATTTGTGATTCTCCCATTAAGGAACAAGATAATCTCTTACATATTGGAATGATCAACACTATAGGTACAACCAACAAAGTGTTAGTGGCACAACAAAAGGAAGGCCCCAATAATTTGAAGAAGCAACATCCTTCCAACAACAAACAAAACAAGGGTCTCAAACCCTCTTAGGCAACTCCTACTCCTAATGGTGATAACAGAACTAAATCACAAGGCAAGAAAACTAAGAGACGTTGTAATTTTTTTTTGGGTTAGATGGTCATTTGGAGTCTAAATGTTTCAAGAACATGGAACCCTTAGAAGCAACAATAAAGAAGAACAACATCAATCTTGATACTCCTTCTAACTCTTATTCTCATGGACATGCACTTTCTTCTTCTAGTTTTTCCTTCAATGCAACATCTACTTCTTATTTTAATGAGTGACTTATTGATTCTACAAAATCTTATCATTGGCTAAGGATAAAACCATATTTTATGCTCTTAATGAATGTAACACCAAACAAATATTTGTTGGTGATGACATATCTTGTAGTGTTGTAGGGTCGAGAACAATTCAGTGAGATGATGGTCATTATAATTATATATTATGTGTTCCAAGTCATTCATGCAACCTAATTCAAGTGAAGATAAAATAGTGGAAGTTACACCTCGCCAAGTTGTAATAAAGGACTGAAAATATATTAGGTATGTCCTAGAAACTAGAATTGTTTATGATATACTAGGTTGTATAGATTTGACAACTTCGAGTCATCATCTCTTTCAGCATTTTTTATTGTTCATATCAATGACTTGATTAAACTTTGGCATGAGAAATTTGGTCACCAAAACTATTGTTCATTGTAGCAACTATATAAATATAATATGGAGACTAGTATTCCTCTTATTCCTTGTAGACATGGTGCTTTTTCTGACTATTTTCTTGGCAAACATCATTGGGATAGTTTTAACAAATGTGCCTCCTAGTATGCCTCACCCCCCTTGCAACTTGTTCATAGTGATATATGTGTTATGCTTCCTCCTTCTCATTTCTTTGGATTCAATTAGTTTTTTAATTTCATTGATGACTTCTCCAAACACACTTGAGTTTATTTATTAAAACTTAAGAGTGGATTTTTTGACATATTTTTGGCCTATAAGGCCCTTGTAGAAAAACAATATGGACATGAAATTCAAAAGTTAAGAACAAATAATGGAGGTGAATATGTTAACAAAAAATTTACAACTTATTGCACTACAAAGGACATTTATATGCATCATATTATTCTATATACACCATAGAAAACTCGTGTTGTTGAGATAAAGAATCATGCATTAAAAGAAATGGCAAATTTTATGATCCAATCTAAGGGATTATGTCCTCAATTTTGGGTGGAATTCATTAATTGTGTCAAGTAAATAGTGAATCACACTCCCATAAATTATTTAAAACATATTACATTGAAAGAAACATGGTGTAGAATTAAACCAAATGTAAGCTACTTTTGTGTCTTTGGCAGTGAAGCATGGATTCACATTCCTAATGAGAAAAGGAAAGCATTAAAACCTAAGAGTGAGAAGTGCAATTTTGTTGGATATTACAAAGATGTAAAAGGTTATACACTTCTTCAACCTCATTCTAATGAGATTACTACTAAGAGGGTTCCCAAATTTGATGAAGGTCTCTTGGCCTATGTGCCTAATTTGATGATTGTGCCATCTTGTGCTTTGAAGCCATCTCCAGTGTATGTATCATATTCTAGTACCAACTTTTATACTAATGCTCCTTTTTCCAGTTTCTTATTTAGATGATGACAGTGAGGATAAAAATCCACCTCTGTCTACTTAGCATCTTCCACTTGATTCCATTGGAAATGAACTTGCACCAACAACACAGCTTCATAATGGGTTTGTACAACACAAGAAACCGTTGGTGATCTTGTCGATTATTCTTTAAATCAATGTCGTACACATTGATACTTTTAATGGTCCTCCTCTCTTTTGGCTCAAGTTTTAAAGAAAAACTATCCAGAAACATTTGCAAAATATTTTGGCTATTCATATTGGGACATACCAATGAACTAAGAATACCATTCCTTAATGGTGAACAATACTTGGTATCTTGTACCTATTCTAAAAGCAAGAAAACTTGTCAAATGTAAATATGTGTATAGAACTAAGTATGCATCAAATAGAAGTGTTAAAGACATAATGCCTTTTTAGTTGACAAAGGATTTTCTCAAGCATAAGGGATTGAATATATTGAAACTTTTACCTTTGTAGCCAAGATGAATACCATCGACCTTGTTTTATCCTTTTCTACTTTATATAAATGGAAGGTCCATAAAATGGATGTTAAATTCACCTTCTTGCATGGGGTTTTGCAAGAAAAAATATACATGGAATGACCTCTTGTCTCTATTTAGAATGACTTTGACCTTGCTTACTACCTTAAGAAATATATTTATGGCCATAAGTAAGCCCCTCATGTTTGGTATGCTATAATGAATAGTTTTCTTCTTGACACGGACCTTTCTAGATGTCATTCTGACCCCAATATCTAAACCAAGTAAGTATATGCCCATATTAGAATGCATGTTCTTTATGTTGATGACCTTATCCTCATAGGTAATGACTCCAACATCTTAAACCATGTGAAAATATAGTCTTAAGAATAAATTTGAAAGGACACACTTAGGAAATTTGAACTACTTTCTTGGCCTCCAAGTCTTGCAAACCAAGGAAGGAATTTCCCTTTTCCAATCTAAGTATGCATGTGACCTTGCTTGCAGCTTTCACATGGAATATTGTAAACAAACCCCCCTTACTTCCAATTTAGATTCAAACTTGCTACCGCTTGTACTACACTTGAAGTAGATGCCACTTTGTGTCATCAGTTAGTTGGTAGCATTTTGTATTTGACTCATACTGATCTTGATATTTCATTTTATGTTGGCCTTATTTCCTAGTATCTGGAACACCCCCTGAAATCCATTGGAAAGAAACAAAGAGGATACTTTGGTATATTTGTGGTACATTTCAGTTTGGGATACATTATAGTCCAAGGGGGACTCCTATGTTGGTTGGTTTCACTTATTCCTATTGGTTCGATGACCATGATGATCAAAATTCTACTACAGGTTATGTTTTCAGTCTTGATTCTAAACGTGTCACTTGGTCTTGTAAGAAGCATCTTGCCAACCAAGCTAGTTAAAGGGTGGGGATTAGCTAGGATGTTAACAAAAGGAAACGAAAATGCATTGAGCTTAGATGAGAAAGATGCCCCTAAATGGTTTTGGCACTTCTTGAGGAATTAGAGAAACATAATTGGTATGCAAACATCGTCTATTATTTGAAGAACTTATCATGTCTAGATCATTTGGTATATCATAGGAGAAGAGAATTAAAATTGAAGGCCTAAAAATATTGTTTTATCCATGGAGAATTAGATTGGAGAAACCCAAAGGGATTAGTGCTCAGATGTGTGGATGGATTTGAAGCTAAAAGGATTACAACAAAGTTACATGTAGTTTTATGTGGAGGAAATTATGCATCTAGGATGAAAACTCACAAGATTTTGAGAGTCGGGTATCATTGTCCCAAAATATTTGTTGATGTCCATAGTTTTGTTAGATCATGTCAAACTTGTCAACTATTCATAAGAAGAGAACATTTGGCATCCTTACTTTTGTATCAAGTGGTTGTAGAGGCACCATTTCGGCAATGGGGATTAGATTTTATTGGAGAATTCAAAGAAAACTCTAGCAATGGTTTTCGATGGATTATCACAACTACAAATTATTTCATTAGGTAGGTTGAGGAAATATCCACAAAGAGGGAAACTGCAAACTGGTCATGGAATTTCTCAATGATAAAATAATCACTAGGTTTGGTGTCCCAACAAAGATGAGTATTAACAATCCCAAGGCATTTAGAGTGGCATATTTGAAAAAAAATTGTTTCAATTATGGCATTATCCTATCACACTCATCCAAGTATTACCCATAGGGGAATAGTTTGGTTGAATCAAGTAACAAGAACCCAATTCCTATAATTGACAAGACTATGGGAGATAATAAAAAATGTTAGGACAAAAAATTCAAGCATGCTTTATGGGTAGATCGAACCACAAAGAAAGAGGCTACTGGGAAAAATCCCATTTGAATTGGTATATGGGATGGATGTCACTCTATTTATCCATTTAAATATTATAGTGGATCAATTACTACAACACTTCACAATAAATTGATATGCGATCCAGGTGAGGGTAAATCAACTTTTGGAGATCAAGGAGTATCAAAGGAAAACATTGGATCGTCTAGTTGAAAACCAAGAGAAAGTGAAACGAGCATTTGACAAAAATATATGTTAGAGGATTCTAAAGGAGGACCTAGTATTTATGTGGATAAAAAGAAAGAGAAACCAATAAAACATGGCATATTTGATAGCATATGGTTAGGTCCCTACAAGATCGAATATGCCATTGGAGAAAATTATTTCTACCTCAATCACCTGGACAGAGAAAAGTTGTAACTACCCATGAATAGGGAAATTTTGAAGCTATATTATTCAATTGACATCTAGTGTCATAAGTAGATTTGTAGTGTAGGAGAATAATAAGCTCTTTTGAGTAGTAGACTAGAGAGTCATTTCATTTCTTGTTACCTTTGGCATTTTAGTTCATGTCTTATTTTAGAGTTGTTTTTGATCTATTAGACATTATGGACATTATGATTATTGGTTTTATTTCTTATGTGGAGTTTTGGGATGAGAGTATTGGGCCTATCCTTCCACATGTTCTCACATTTTCATGGCGAGTTGTAGTAGGTATTCGCAAATTCTAGAGTTATCATGCACTCTTCATGAAAGGTGTATGTCCCCATATGGAGCCAATCGTTACCCCTCATATTGTATGTGGCTTTGTATCAGGTTGAAGATCCTGCCCAAGCAACCTGTGTTTGGAGTATATTGGCTTTGGAGTCATTGTGTTTCTATTTGGATGCATATACATCATGGATCACATTTACTTCACATATTCATCACACACATTTGAGGCATACATGTTGATTTGATGGAGCGCTTAGTTTGGTGAGGGGAATACCACTTGTGCACGCTCTCCTATGATGTCTCCCTTGTGATAGTTGTGTGTGTTGATCACTTTGTGGGTGTTGAGGCATTTTAGTGAGTATTGTTCACTTATATACATGTTCACTTTGTGTTGACCCCTAGAGAACTTCATCTTGGATACTATTCCATGTCTTATTTCAAGGCTTTCATGTGACTTAAGGTGGAACACCTTGACTAGATGAGGTCCATTAGCTTCATTTATGGATTCATCATCATATTTTATGGCATATATAGTGGAGTGATCCTCATTGCAACCATTCCTAGAAGGTATAGGCTTCCAATAACGACATTTATTGACCTTTTCACGTGATCTTTGCCTTGATGGAGGAGTGCTCTAGTGGATTTAGATTTTTTTAGCATTTCGTTTGCTTCTTGAGGTAGTTGACTCCTTCTTTGGTGGGGCTCTCCCTTTATCACTACTCTTTGGCATATTTATTGAGGTATACCTACCTTACATGTGCAATTCTCTAGAGAACCTACCTTGTTTTGTGGATATGGGAGTTGGTTTTCATGCTCATACACATGGGTCTATGATTTGGAATATTGTTTGAGATCTCCTTCATCCATGGAAGTTGTTTTAATGACTAATTGTACCTTTTTTTAGAATATCTCTATGAGATCCTTTTGTGGGGAAAGTTTGTTGGCCTCTTGGGGAAAATTCCCTAGCATATGGTATTACTTTGGCCTCGTTTTTGGTCTTCTACAAGTATTGACTCCTTAGTATAAGGGAGCACTCCCTTATTATGAATTGTATGCACATTCTTTGAGGCATTTCGAATGAGTGCTTTATGAAATGATGCAACATGTGGCATGATGAATGGTTTGGCATGGTCAAATGAGCCAAGTTTAAGGAGATGCCTTGCCTGAGGAGAGGACAAGTGGCATGTCCACTTGTTTGTACCTTTATTTTTATCATACATGTTTTACTTGTCTTTAGGAGGTTGGCAGGAGACATTATATTTTATGTTCCCTAGGAGAAATCATGGATCTAAAAATTAGATATTATTATTTTATCTTTGAGGGTTTTGAGCTCAAGTTTTCTATAAGAGAAGCTCCCTCACATTGTAATGGTTGTTGAAATTTTGAGTAAAAAGGATCTAAAGCTATTGGTGAAGATTTGGTTGAAGGTGTTGTAACATAAATTGACTTCATCAATTTTTTTTTAATTTCTCGCAGTGACATGGCCTCGACATGGAAACATGATATTTCTAGCAGAAACGTTATCTTTAGTGGGCTCTATTAACACATAAGATTGATCATGTCAAGAAGGATTTATGGTTTTCAGAGCCTACAATTTAACCATTTCTCCATGGATAATGTCATACCATCGACTAACAGCCTCCTCGAAGTGTGCAAGCTATATTTGAGTTGGCGTTGCGAACTAGTTAAGGAGGAGTGTTGTAGCTTGGATAGGTTGCAGGCACTCGCGTTCAGACTTATCAACATCCAAAGAAGACTTAGGACCACCAGGTACTCCATGAGGGTTTTCATCCTATTTGAAGGTCGAGAAAGTGGTTTTGGATGTTTTTTCATTTTGGCGTTGTGAACTGGAAAATAGGGGCACTACGAACTCATTTCCTGTAGCAGTTGCTTCTAAACATTTGATCATAACTCCAAAATGGTGATGTTGGTTTTTCTGAAATTTTTTGTGGAGGAGAATGATAATGGCATTGACTTGTTGACCAAATTTCAGCCTAACCCAGTATGTAATTCGAGATATATAATTAAAACACCAGTGTGCTGCAAACTCTCTATTTTGCATAGTTATTGGATATTCGCCTTGTTTGGAGGTTGCCACCTGTCAAGGAAGGTTCAAATGGTCTCCTATGAGTTATTTGGACATGAGGGACATGTGTTCCATCTCTAGATCAATCAGGATGACCTGTTTCAAAAGGCATTTATCATCATAGACAAAATCCCCAAAAAATAAGAATTTGATAGGCTTTTGTTGGAATCTTTTGTAACAAGACTCCTAAATGGAGGAGGATCTTATGTAACTCCTTGGTTTCGACCTCCTTAGGGTAGATAGATATTATTCATTATAAATTAAATGGTTTTTTATGAGAAAAGGGTTGGATTCATGATCCAAGAGAGGAGAGAGCTAGAGGAGCAGTTGAGTTGCTCATTTGTAATCCTAAGGGCATGTGTTGTAGGCATTTTTGCCATTAGAGATTCATGAAAGTTGTGATAGCAATCTGTTTTTCTCTTGTTTCAATTATTTCTTATCATCTTGCTTGAGTAATATTTATATATTTTGAAGATCAAAAGTTGCCTTTGGTTAATGGATTCATGAGCTGCAAAGGATTTGTGGTAATTGCATGTTAATCATTGATTATTATTCAAGCACTATTTAATCTATCTTACATAAATGATATTTGTTATGTGGATATTCTTCTTTTTGTTTACCTTCTATTATTCCACTCATATTTTCATAATCCTTTTGTCTGGTAGGAAACATGATTGCCTATGATGTGCAGAATGTTATGACTCCATGCCCAATAGAATATATTTGCAGAAGTTTGATGCCCTCCCTCTTACTCTTCTCTTGATGATCCACCAAGTATAATATGTTTTAATTATTTAAATTAAATGGGTATTGGTCTTATCCTCTAGCAGTCTGAGGGTGACTCTTAGTGCTAACATTTTTGGCGTCGTTGTCAGGGACAACAATGAAGACACCTTCCCTGGGTGAACTATGATGATTAGATCTAGCTTTGGATGGTGAAGTGAAGCTAGACACTTTTAGAATGCTTATCATTCACCATGGTGACTCAATTGTTCAGATATCTATTGGCAACTTCATTGTTTTGAAATGGACAAGATCCTAGCTCAGAGGTATTATTTATGTGACTTTTCAAAGATAGTCGGTTTCCAAATCTAGTGCCTAGTAGAGATGAATGGGAAGGTTGTCTTCCCATATTTAGAGGAGAATATTGGGAAGTACCAGTTGAATACTTGCTAGATTTCCATGATTTTATTCATCGACTTCAGATCGTGCATGAGGATGTTCAGATCAAGATTTTTAGGTACTCATTAGAGGGAATAGCTCGTGATTGTGTCGATCTCTTCCAGTTTCCAATATCAACTCTTTGACAAGTTTTCATGCTTCTTTTAATTTGTTTTGAAAAGAGTATTTTTCTACTGAACATCTTTATGAAAAAATTTGTGATGAGTTTTCTTTACTTTGTAAAGACTTTCCTTGTCATGGAAATCATAGTTGTGATGAAGAATTTTCCATAGAAGAAAGTACTTTTCATGATGATCAAGAGGTTTTGAATGATCTTCATTATGATATTCCTTCACAAGAAAATGGACTAGAAGCAAATAGACATGTCTCTAATACACTACTTGTTGACAACTCTCATTTTCAGCTTGATTATTACAAATGCAAAAATGAGCTAGTCCCAGCTATAGATCTTGAGATCCCATTTCATATTCACTGGAAATTGGTGAAAAGACTGTGAATATATTGCAACAGTTTTCAAGCCATCCCATGCGTGAATCAACCAAGGAGGAATTCATTGATGAGCCACAACAATTTTTGTATGGATTTCAAGATCCATTTGCTATTTGTATGGAGATGTTTTGCAGCAATATATTTTCAGTTGTTGTCATCATAAGAACAAAGTTCCTGGATTGTAAGTATGATTTTTCAAGGAAGTATGTGTGGTTGTCATTATGTCTCTATTGTTACTTAGTGCTCAATTGTCGAGATGCGGATGAAGATAATTCAGGCATAAAGTTGATTGTATGGTTACTGAGGAAATTTGTTTATATTTGAAAGTTCATTTTTTCAACAATTAGGAGTAGGAATGTATATAAATAAGTTTTCCATGCAAGCATTTGGTTTTCAGTTTGAATGCAGCCTTCGGTTTGCATTTGGTTTGCAGTGGTTTTTTTTTTTCAGTGTGTGAATATTCTTAGTTTTCAATAAGGAGCAAAGGTGCTCTCATGCATACAGGTTTTGTGGACAGAGTTGGAATGCATAAGGCACTACAACTGCATGTTCTTGGCAGCTCATAGGGAGCATGCCATCCTCTGTGGAGCCAGATGTTAACACGTATGATTGATCATATCAAGGAGGATTTATGGTTTTTAGAGCCTACAATTTAACCATTTCTCCAGGGATTATGTCATACCATCAACTAACAACCTCCTTGAAGTGTGCAAGCTATATTTGAGTTGGCGTTGTGAACTAGTTAAGGAGTGTTGTAGCTTGGATAGGTTGCAGGCACTCGCATTCGGACTTATCAACATCCACATCAGCCTTAGGACCATCAAGTACTCCATGAGGATTTTCATCCCGTTTGAAGGTCAAGAAAGTGGTTTTGGATGTTTTTTCCTTTTGGTGCTATGAACTGGTAGATAGGGGCACTGCGAACTCATTTCCTATAGCAACTCCTTCTAAACACTTGATCATAGCTCCAAAATGACGATGTGGGTTTTTCTAAATTTTTTGTGTGGAGGAGAATGATAATGGCATTGACTTGTTTACCAATCTTCAACCTAACCCAGTTTGTAATTCGAGAGATATAATTAAAACACCAGTGCACTGCAAACTCTTTATTTTGCATAGTTGTTGGATATTCGCCTTGTTTGGAGGTTTCCACCTATCAAGGAAGGTTTGAATAGTCTCCTAGGAGTTAGTTGGACATGAGGGACATGTGTTACATCTCCATATCAATCAGGATGACCTATTTCAAAAGGCATTTATCATCATAGACAAAATCCCCCAAAAATAGGAATTTGTTGGAATATTTTGTAACAAGACTCCTAAATGGAGGATGATCCTATGTAACTCTTTGGTTTAGACCTCCTTAGGGTAGATAGATATTATTCACTATAAATGAAAGGGTTTTTTTTATGAGAAAAGGGTTGGATTCATGATCCAAGAGAGGAGAGAGCTAGAGGAACAGTTGAGTTGTTCATTTGGAAGCCTGAGGGAATGTGTTGTAGGAATTTCTGCTATTAGAGATTCATGAAAGTTGTGATACCAGTCTGTTTTTCTCTTGTTTCCATTATTTCTTATCATCTTGCTTGAGTAATATTTACAGATTTTGAAGATCAAAAGTTGCCTTTCGTTAATGGATTCATGAGCTGCAAAGGATTTGTGGTAATTGCCTTTTAATCATTGATTATTGTTCAAGCACTCTTTAATATATCTTACAGAAATGATCTATGTTATGTGGATATTCTTATTTTTGTTTTATCTTCTATTCTTCTACCCATCTTTGCATAATCCTTTTGTCTGGTAGTAAGCGTGATTGCCTGTGATATGTAGAATGTTATGACTCCATGCCCAATAGAATATATTTGCAGAAGTCTGATGCCCTCCCTTTTACTCTTCTCTTGATGATCCACCAAGTATAACCTGTTTTAATTATTTAAATTAAATGGGTACTGGGCTTATCCTCTAGAATTTTGAGGGTGACTCTCAGTGCTAACATTTTTGGCATTGTTGCCAGGGACGACAATGAATACACCTTCCCTGGGTGAACTATGATGATTAGATCTAGCTTTGGATGATGAACTGAAGCTAAAAAAAATTAGACTGATTATCTTTCACCATGGCGACTCCACTGTTCAGATATCTATTGGAAACTCTATTGTTTTGAAATGGACAACATCCTAGCTCAGAGGTATTCTTTCTGTGATTTTTCAAAGATAGTCAGTTTTCCAAATCCAGTGCCTAGTAGAGATGAATGGGAAGGTTGTCTTCCCATATTTAGAGGAGATGATTGGTAATTACCAGCTGAACACTTGCTCGATTTCCATGATTTTATTCATCGACTTCAGATCGTGCATGAGGATGTTCAGATCAAGATTTTTAGGTACTCATTAGAGGGAATAGCTAGTGATTGGTGTCGATCTCTTCCAATTGCGAGTATCAACTCTTTGACAAGTGTTCATGCTGCTTTTAATTTTTTTTGTAAGGAGTATTTTTCTACTGAATATCTTTATGAAAAATGTTGTGATGAGTTTTATTTGCTTTGTAAAGACTTTGCTTGTCACGGAAATCATACTCGTGATGAAAAATTTTCCATAGAAGAAAGTACTTTTCATGATGATCAAGAGGTTTTGAATGATCTTCATTATGATATTCCTTCACAAGAAAATGGACTAGAAGTAGATAGACATGTCTCTGATACACTACTTGTTGAGAGCTCTCATTTTCAACTTGATTATTACAAATGTAAAAATGAGCTAGTCCTAGCTATAGATCTTGAGATCCCATTTCATATTCACCCATATTCACTAGAAATTGGTGAAAAGAGTGTGAATATATTGCAACAATTTTCAAGCCAGCCCATGCTTGAATCAACCAAGGAGGAATTCATTGATGAGCCACAACAAGTTTTGTATGGCTTTCAAGATCCATATGATATTTATATGGAGATGTTTTTCAGCAATAGATTTTCAACTGTTGTCATCATAAGAACAAAGTTCCTAGATTGTAAGTATGATTTTTCAAGGAATTATGTGTGGTTGTCATTATGTCTCTATTGTTACTTAGTGCTCAATTGTTAAGATGCAGATGAAGATCATTCAGTGACAAAGTTATTTGTATGGTTACTGAGGAAATTTGTATATATTTGAAAGTTCAGTTTTTCAGTAGTTAGGAGTAGGAATGTATATAAATAAGTTTCCCATGCAAGCATTTCGTTTTCAATTTGAATGCAACTTTCAGTTTGCAATTGGTTTGCAGTGGTTTTTGTTTTCAGTGTGTGAATATTCTTAGTTTTCAATAAGGAGCGGAGGTACTCTCAGGCATACAAGTTTTTTGGACAGAGATGGAATGCATAAGGCACTGCAACTACATGTTCTTGGCAGCTCATAGGAAGCATGCCATCCCATGTGGAGCCAGATGTTAACACATAAGATTGTTCATGTGAAGGAGGATTTCTGGTTTTCAGAGTCTACAATTTAACCATTTCTCCAGGGATTATGTCATACCATCAACTAACAACCTCCTCGAAGTGTGCAAGCTATATTTGAGTTGGCACTGCGAACTGGTGTTGTGAACTAGTTAAGGAGGAGCGTTGTAGCGTGGATAGGTTGAAGGCACTCACGTTAAGACTTATCAACATCCACAACAACCTTAGAACCATCAAGTAATCCATGAGGGTTTTCATCCTATTTGAAGGTTGAGAAAGTGGTTTTGGATGTTTTTTCCTTTTGGCGCTACGAACTAGCAGACAGGGGCACTGCGAACTCATTTCTTGTAGCAGTTGCTTATAAACATTTGATCATAACTCCAAAAAGGTGATGTGGGTTTTTTTTATTTTTTTTATGGAGGAGAATGATAATGGCATTGACTTGCTAACCAAATTTCATCCTAACCCGGTTTTTAATTTGAGAGATATAATTAAAACACCAGTGCACTGCAAACTGGCATTGCAAACTCTCTGTTTTGCATAGTTGTTGGATATTCGCTTTGTTTGGAGGTTGCCACCTATCAAGGAATGTTAGAATGGTCTCCTAGGAGTTAGTTGACATGAGGGACATGTTTTCCATATCCATATCAATCAGGATGACCCGTTTCAAAAGGCATTTATCATCATAGACAAAATCCCAAAAAAATAGGAATTTGTTAGGATTTTGTTGGAATCTTTTGTAACAAGACTCCTAAATGGAGGAGGATCCTATGTAACTCCTTGGTTTCGACCTCCTTATGGTATATAGAGATTATTCACTATAAATGAAAGGCTTTTTTACAAGAAAAGGGTTGGATTCATGATCCAAGAGAGGAGAGAGCTAGAGGAGCAGTTGCGTTGCTCATTTGTAAGCCTGAGGGCATGTGTTGTAGGCATTTCTACCATTAGAGATTCATGAAAGTTGTGATACCAGTATGTTTTTCTCTTGTTTCCATTCTTTCTTATCATCTTTCTTGAGTAATATTTATAGATTTTGAAGATGAAAAGTTGTCTTTGGTTAATGGATTCATGAGCTACAAAGGATTTGTGGTAATTTCTTTTTAATCATTGATTATTGTTCAAGCACTCTTTAATATATATTACAGAAATGATCTATGTTATGTCGATATTCTTCTTTTTTTTACATTCTATTATTCTACCCATCTTTGCATAATCCTTTTGTCTAGTAGGTAGCCTGATTTCCTGTGATCTATAGAATGTTATGACTCCATGCCCAATAGAATATATTTGCAGCAATTTGATGCCCTCCCTTTTACTCTTCTCTTGATGATCCACCAAGTATACCATGTTTTAATTATTTAAATCAAATGGGTACTGGGCTTATCCCCTAGCAGTTTGAGGGTGACTCTCAGTGCTAATAGGCTCCAATTCAACCAAATTGACCTTTAAATCCTTCACAAAATAAGTGTTTATTCCTTCCAGTGACTAGTGGTCTAGTGTCCCAATGTCACTTTGGCCGATTACAGAGTAGAGAAGGTTCAAGAGTTTATTCTTGATGTCCCGGTGGGCAGGTGTCTCGATGGTCTGGTGTCACGGTGGTCGGTTACATAACAGAGAAGGTTCAAGAGTTAATTCTCTGGTGGTCCCGATGGCTGGTTAACAAAATTGTTAACAAACTTAAGTTCGTGAGTTAACAACCATAATGGGTTAAAGAAGTGAGGTTCGAGAGTTCATTTCTTTAGTGGTCGGTAGCTCGATAAACAGATTTATTAGTTAACAAGCCTTGAATTTTTCATCAAGTAAAGCCCGTCAACCAAATGAGAAACAAATAAAAATCAAAGATAATATTTCGTCGGTGGTTGGTTAGAAAATATGTTAATTGGCGAGGTTTTGAAGACTGAAATTATTGTCAATCCTGGTCATTATTGAATGAATTAGAAAAATCCATTGAATAGAGATTATGAGAATGAAGCAGCTAAAGGATAGAGAGGGAAATATTGAGATAATTTAAAGGTGGAATTTGGTTGCACCATTTTTGGTAGAAATCACTAGCTAGAAGCAACATTACATAAAAATCAAGGGATACGAAGAGCAACCTTAGAAGAGATTCTCAATTTTTGTAAAGTCAAATATTATTTTGTATTTTGGAGAACTAGAAAATAGCTCCATATAACCAATTTTGGTTATGGTCACAATTTGTATAAAAGAACAAAGACTCGATGTAAAGAAGGGGGTTGGGGATTTTTGGCAGTAAGTGGATTGAGTTTTTCTGTAATAATCCTGAGGGGGTTTCTCTACAAAAAAATTCTCAATGAGGGAACCATTCATTGGATTCACCTCTTGTTTATGTAGAACCATGTTTTCCTTGATATTTTATGTGTTAAGATTATCATACTTTCAGAGTTGTTATTTTCTCATCATATGAATGAAATTACAAACAACAATTTGGTACGACCACCACGATTGTGAATAGATTGAGGATATTCCATAATGTAATATTGAAAACTACTCTCTATACATTCAAATACAAGACAGTTTGTGTCTCAAGTCTATCCTCTAGTATCTATGTTTTTTCATGAAGTATTTATGCTTTAATAGAATGTGGTGAAATAATTTCATTAAGTGTCTCTTTCTTCTACTTTTAGAATGTATTCAGGGATTGTTTGCAAGTGTTATGTTCTTGAATTCACATATTGTGCTCAACTCATGCACCTGATTTTCTTTTGTTGGACTCATTGTTTAAATTCCCAACAAAACCACTTTTATTCATCTCAACTTTGCAGTGACTTCCTAACTCACTGTCGGGGTTGAGATTATTTGTTCTTCTTCTTTTCTTCCACCTATCATTACCAGATATTGAGCTCTACTGAATGAGACTTCGTGCCTATTTGAAAGGAATTTGTTTCGAGAGTTTTACAGGTCTTTAAATGACAGTCACCTACCTTTTTCCTTAAACTCTTTATTATGTTATTAGTTATGTTGAATCTGGTATTTATCTTCTGAGCTTAAATGTTGAAAGTTGTTGCTTAGTGACAGTAAGCAGTGAACTTTCTTGAATTTGATGAGAGAGCCCCCTCTAGTCCAAGAGCTAGCTTGTAGCCTAGAGTAGGTTTTGAGATTCCTTGGCATAGTTCCTAAGCAATCATGAACATCTCAAGGTTTCAACAAAAGGATTGGAAATTCAAGGGTTATCTCTTTTCAATGTGAGGCTTATGTTTTCATCTTAAATTGTTGAATGTTGACACTGGAAATGCTTACAAAATATTCTTTAAGGGTCAATTGTAATAGGTAACTCTACTCCATTACAAGGGCTTAAGTGTGGGTCTTTCCCTTTTATGTTCCTTAGTTGTTTTATTTATGAACATGTTAACTTTTCATCCATCATCTTAATTATAGTCGTTACAAATATTTTGTAAGGCACAACCTCATTGCAAGTTTAAAGAGGTGCACCTTTGGAAGTGCCCTGCAAGTAACTTTTTGCATTATAAAAAAAAAACTAGTGTTGCCTATAGAATGCCTTTGCAACTTTGTTTTGTCTTAATCATTAATAGAAAACAATCATTAAAGATCAACACCTTGACTCCATTTTCCCTAAAAAAAATTAGGCACTATTCTCTCTTTCAACTACCACAAAAATTATAAACCCTAATAGTCTATTTATTTGTTTTCCTAAAACTGAAATATATTTCAAGTAACCACCACAAATTAGATTTAGTACTAAGTCTAAAACCCCTTGCAAGTAATCATTATGAATTAGTCTTAGTCATTCCTATGGATTCCCCCCTTCTGTCGGAGGAGAGCCACTCTAAAGAGAGTGAAGGAGTTACCATGGTGACAATGGATATCCTTTATTCATTACCCCTAGGGTCTCACTTGTGTCTAGAGATTTGTTACTTAAAGTGAGAGTTTGGGAGGTAACAACTTGTAAACTAATTGCTCTTTTTTTCTTTGCACTTTTTAGCATGAACCATAGTGAATATAATTTTTCTCTATTATTATAACCTTCTCCTACTGATGCTTAGAACTCGATATCATGATTATCTCTTAAGAAGATTATGCCTCTAGTGCCACATTTTCCAGGATCACCCTTGTTGAGCACACACTTATACTGAGAGGGGGGGCGGGGGGTGAATCGATATAAGGTTATCTTTTTCTTTTTAACATTCATAAACCATGATGTTGCAATCACATATATATAACAACCAAAAGACAAAATATTTAACGTGGAAAACCTTTCGGGAGAAAACCATAAAAATGTTTTTTTATTAATTTGTAGGCACCAACCTACTGCAGACACCAATCCCCACTGCTTTTTGTAGGCACCGACCTACAAGAGACATCGATCCCCTCAATTGTTTGTAGACATGATCCGGATTTTATGAG
Organism: Picea engelmannii; assembly: GCA_009831015.1. Classification (NCBI taxonomy): domain Eukaryota; kingdom Viridiplantae; phylum Streptophyta; class Pinopsida; order Pinales; family Pinaceae; genus Picea; species Picea engelmannii. Next base: position 147,383 of record ML805467.1, read on the forward strand.
TAGAATGAAATGAATACAGATTATTATCAAAATATGCTTAACATAGAATAACATATATACAATAAAACTGGATTCTATTCGGAAATAAGCTGAAACTGTAAAATGCAGAGGAAAACAAGCTTGCTAGAATGGTGGCGGCTTATCTCTAAGAAGAGATGTGACGGTTGCGCTCATTCACCAGAAGATCATTACAATGAGGCTCTCAAGGCCTTTTTACAATAAACAGGAATGTCAAAAACCCTAGACATCCAAAAACATAACCCTAGGAGATGAAGCGCCAAAAGTCAAGTGGGCCCTGTTTGGGAAGTTAGTACATCAATTTCCTGGGGTCGTAACTTTTGCATACAATATCCATTTTAGGTGCACGATAGCCTGTTGGAAAGGTCTATCCGAGGAATACACATGTTTCATGTGGTGATCCCTACACATGTCAACTGTAGTGAGCCCTAAAAACGTTGTTTAGGACCTCAAAACGGCCCCAAAAATCAGGGACCCTAAAACTAGGAAAAAACTGTCGAATTGGAAAAATGCCAAAATGAGATAGTTGGAATAGGTGGGAGGCCACTGAAATCCATCCACATCAATCCTCCCCCTTTAGGAAGCAATGGTCTCCATTGAGTTGAGTGCCCCCATTAGATGAAGAAATTTCTGTTGAATTTGGCCCTAGGTGAGCCACTTGCCTTGGTGTAGGAGTTGCCCTACTTTGACAACTCGATAAAGTTGGATCATTTGCTAGTGAGTACCCTTGACCGGTTTTTCCACAATATGATCACTGGATGTATGTTGTATGCAATTGGGGTTGAGCTTTGTTGGTGTCAGTTGTTCTGCTATCTCTAAGGTGTCCAATAATTGTGGGAAATAAGGTCGAAGGAGATTTACGTTGAACATTGGGTGTAGGCCAAGGAAAGGAGGAATGTTGAGCTCAAAAGAATTATCACCCACAACCTTGGTGATGGTGTACGACCCATAATGGAGTGGGAAAATCTTATGATGGGGTCTGGTAAGGCGTTCTTTCTGCAAATGCAACCAAACTTTGTCACCCATCTAAAACTTATGTGGCACCTAATGTTGATCATGGTGTTTCTTGTACTTGTCAATGGACTTCTGTAGGATATCTTGAACCTGTTGGTGGATGTGATGGATCCGTTCAATGAACCGGGTGGCTTTGTCAGCTTCAGTTGGAGAAGGAGATGAGTTGGCCGAGGTGATCGCAAGGGGTAGTGTAACATCTATGGGACCCAATGGTTGGAATGCCAACCCCACCTGAAAGGGGTTGTGGCTAGTTGAGTTATGCAAGGCTCGGTTGTAGCTATGTTGGACATAAGGAAGTCTCTCATCCCATGTGCGAGGGTGATTGGAATTATACATGCGCAAGATATGCACGATCATTCGATTTACGACCTCAATTTGACCATATGTCTGGGGGTGGAAGGTCGTGGATTTGTTGAGCTTGGTGTCTAGCATTGACCAGAGGATCGACTGGAATATGCTGAGAAATCGACTTTCCTGATCTGAGATAATTTTTTGTGGGATTCCAAAATGTACCCAAACTCGTTCAAAGAAGAGCTTAGCAGTGGCCTCTGTTGTGATGCTCTTCTTGCAGGCGGCCATAATTGCCATCTTAGAAAAGTGATCAACAACCACAAAAACACAGTGATTTCCCCGCCTGGTGTACGGAAGGCCTGACATGTAGTCCATGGAGATGGATTCCCATAGCTTTTCAGGAGTAGGCAGAGGGGTGTACATGCCCTATTTCTTAGTGGTTGGTTTGGAAATAACGCAAGCAATGCAGGACCTGATATACTTGATGACCTCCTATCGAAGTTTCGACCAATAGAAATGTTTTTGCAACATTGCCACTATCTTTTCGATGTCGAAGTGTCCTGCCACCCCACTGCAATGGGATTCCCAGATCAGCTTCGCTCACTCACTTGATGGAACGCATATATGGCCCAAAAGACACAGTATCCCATCCTGAAGATGGAACTTAGTGACAATTGCGTTTGCGCCCAAAATTTGGTAGGTGGTCGCGAAGTCCGGGTATGTTTCATAGAGTTGGGGCCATCCAGAGGTCTCATGGCCGCAAGAGTCTAGCACTGTGGTGAGTTCCACAATTGACGATCTGCTGAGGCAATCAATGGCATGATTGGTGCTTCATGTTTTATACTTGATGTTGAGGTGGAATTGTTGCAAGTATGTGGACCACTTTTTATGGCGATCATTCTGCAATTTTCCTTGTATCTGCATGAACTGCAGTGGCTTATGATCATTGTGGATGACTGTCTCCTTCCCATAAATGTAATGTCTCCATTGGCGACAGGATTTCACAATGGAGTACATTTCTTTGTCGTAAGTAGGTTACTTACAGACAACATCTGATAGTGCCTCACTATGATAGGCCACTGGGTGGCTGTTCTGAGTGAGAACAATGCCCACAACATAGTCTGAAGCATATGTCTCGATCTCGATGGATTGTTGCAGGTTCGGTAGTGAAAGTACTGGGGTTGAGCACAAGCGTTGCTTCAAATCATCAAACACTTGTTGTTGGGACTGGCCCCACACAAATTTTGCCTTACCACCACCCCTGGTTATGTTGGAAATACTAAAACAACTAAGAGGGGCGGTGAATCAGTTGTTTATAAGCTTAAACAATTTTATACCTTCTTAACAATTATTAATATTTCTTCATGTGTCATCAAGCAACATACAACATATGGACAGTAAGAGTAAATATCATCAGTCACACATAAAATACACACTGTTATCACTCCAAGAAACTCCTTAGGGTTGTAGGCTAAGGATGCTTGGTAACTTAAGAAATCATGAATAATGAAAGTGTGTGGATCAATGGGATAACTGAGGATGGCTAATGAGAAGAACAACTTATCATGCATTCGAATGAGCCAGTGCTTTTA
>ML805467.1:163081-174636 GCA_009831015.1 Picea engelmannii
CGGCATTTTAGATGTCATCATACACATGTCTATAGAATTCCCGATCCCCGATTCTCCGATGACGGAGATCAACGGTCCAGATCTCATTCTTATCCAACGGCTGTGATTACATCGCGAAATCGCATATCGCGATTTCGGGGTTTTCGTTGTCATTGTTCACGAGACTCATGAAACTCCGATTCCTGATTCTCCGATGAGAAAGATCAATGGTCCATCTCTCAAGCTTGCTTTAACGGCTGCGATCAAATCGTGAAATCGCATATCGCGATTTCGGGGTTTTCGATGTCAAGTGGATTGGACATTATAAAATCCCGATCCCCGATTCTCCGATGAAGAAAATCAACGGTCCAGATCTCATTCTTGATTCAATGGCTGAGATTGAATCGCGAAATCGCATATCGCGAAATCGGGGTTTCTGTTGTAATTAAACACAGGACTTGTGAAACTCCGATTCCCGATTCTCCGATGCCACCTGTCCTCTTACTCTCCTCTGGATGTCTGACGCGTGTCCCTACGGAGATCACTGCACAGTAGGGCTTAACCCCTGCACGACTCTTACAGACCCGACGACTGTCGGGTTTTCTTCTCAGATCCTACGGCTCAGATTCTTTCTCCAATATCCCGATGACTTGTCCGGGATTTCTCCTCTGCATAGTAGAACTTAACCCCTGCGCTTAACCTCTACGCAACTTCTGCAGATCTGACGGTTGTCAGCCTTTCGGGAAATTTGAATGGGATCCATCGGTCACTGGATCTCTATCTTCCTTCTTCTGTGTAAACTCTTGCTGCGCGCGTTTTCTTCAATGTTGTTCCTCCTGAGATTTTTACGTCTGAATCCCCAAGGGGTTTTATCCTTCATATCCTGCCATCTCCGTTGTTGCCATTAATGACAACAACCATCAACACGCATTCATTGCTTATTCAATATTTGCCAACAGGTTACTTGGCTGAGGGCCCATGCAATATGGGAGAATCCCAACACGAACCTATAGTAGAAATTGGCAAGGCCCAAGAAGCTCTGAAGCTCAGTGAGTGTGGCTGGGGCTGACCAGTCACGAATGAATTGGATCTTGGCTAGATCCACATGTACACCATGTTGATCAATGATGTAGCCCAAGTAATGGACCATTTCCATGTCGAAGGAACATTTTTCTAAGTTGGCATATATCTTGTGTTGTCGCAGGGTGTGCAGAACCTGCTGAATATGCTGCAAGTATTCTACCCAAGTCTTGTTGTAAATGAGAATGTCATCCAGATACACCACTACAAAAGTATTGGTGAATGGTCGCAGGATATTGTCCATCATCCTCATGAAAGTGGTTGGAGCATTTTTCAAGCTAAAGGGCATGACCAACCATTCGAAAAGACCTTCCTTTGACTTGAAGGCATTCTTCCATACATCTGTATGTTCTATCAGAACCTGGTGGTAGACAGACTTCAGATCAATCTTATTGAAGTATTTGGCCCCCGTGAGTTGATTAAGGAGGTCGTCGATTCGGGGAATTGGGTACTGGTTTCCGACTGTGATTTTATTCATGGCTCAGTAATCAATGCAGAGTAGCCAGGTTCCATATTTCTTCTGTACCAGCACGATTGGGCTCCCACAAGGTGATGAGTTAGGACGGATGTGCCCCTTGTGGAGTAGTTCTTGGATCTACTACTTAATCTCCTCATTTTCTAATAGAGAGCGACGGTATACTAGCCCATTGGGAAACGATGTGTCGGGGGTCAGATCGATGGAGTGATTGACCTGACAATGCAGAGGTACCCTGTTAGGTGAGGAGAATATATATGAGTATGCTTCCACAACCTTATCCACTTGCTTCTGCTGTGTGGAGAGGTCGGACGCAGAGACCCTAGATGTGGCTGCGATCTTTCGCTCATTCTGAGAGAAAATCACGAAGAAGACAAACTTCACCATCTGAGAGATGACCTTCTTGCATTGCTTAGCAGAGATCAAGAAAATAACACTAGGTGGGACTGCCTCTGGTATCCTGTACAATTTCTTGTTCAAAGTAATAATAACACTGTGAGGCTTAGACTCATATACAACATGGCATTTCCATAAATATGGTTGGCCCAAAAGAATATTACAAACTTCAAGAGGGGAAACATCACACAATACCTCGTCTTTGAAGGGCTTGATGTCATATGACATGCGACATTGTTGGCTGACGCGGATGTTGTTTCCTTGGTGGAGCCATCCGATGGTGTAGGGTCACAGGTGCGGTGTTGTCAGTAGGGTGAGTCGCTTGACAACCTCTGCTGAGATGAGGTTCTTCTAGATACCGCTATCGACGATGAAATGCAATGGGGTACCCTTCACCCACATCTGTGATTGAAAAAGGCATTCGCTTTCCTCTGGCTCATCTGGTTCACCGGGGTAGAGCTTGGTGGTAGCAACGGTAGCATTGGGTTCTGCATCAATGACCTGTCTCCCCCTTTCTGGTTCTGAATCAAAGCGGAACCCGCATCTAATTTAGAGGCTTTCACCTCGGCCACCAGCGACTACTTTGAGCGGAAATCGATAATGTTATGCCAGGGGATCTTATGGAAGTCACACCACTTCCTGATATATTTCTTTGTCTTTATGGTGTCCTTCTTTGCTTGCATCCTGGACTGGTTATCCTGAGGTAGTTCATCTTTGCTCTGTTCTTTTTTCTACAGGTTGGGGCTGCCCTTTCCTAGCTTTTGCTGTGAGGGGTTCCCAGGCCCAAATTGTCATGTCTTTTGTTTGAGCTTCTGCTTGATTTTGATGACATATCGGTAGGTCATGCCCAAGGATGAGATGTCCAGAAACTCCATTTCGGTTTGGATGTATCTATGCAAACCACTGTGATACTTGAGCACCATATGTCGCTCAGAATATTTGATACCCATCTTGGTGCGCAAGGTATGGAAGATATTTGTGAACTCAGGCACTGCTTGGTCTCTTTCCTACCGTAGTGTGGTCCATTTTATATACAGGTCGTCATAACTTCCAACATGGTAGTATTTTTCCTTAATAGCATCCCTGAAGGACTCCCACATAACTGCGACTGTAAATAATGAGGGTTCATCTGTTTCCTTCTGCTCACATAAAGTTTCCCACCAAAATTTGACATGGGGAACGACTTTGAGGAGTGTAAAAGTAATCTTTTCTCTATTCGAGAAGTTATGGACAAAGAGATACCCTTCTAGCAGATTCAACCATTTATCTACAACATCTGCGTCTATCTGACCTTCAAATATAGGAATATCAAAGTTGATTTGTACCTTGAAGGGGGTGGCGCCTTTGTTTGAGGAAGATGCATCGCTTGTTGGTAGCCACTGAAGGATTTGCACAAAACTGTCCATCATCTCGTTCCTCTGTTGCGTGAGGGATTCCTTGAGCAACATTTTGAAGGGATCTCTTGTCCCGTTGTCTTTCTTTTCTCCCGCCATGAGAGGTCACTTGGGCATGCGAGATCTTTTGTCCTAAAGAGAAACAAGCTTGAGACCCAATTCTTTGTACCTTGACCTCGTTGGGGACATGCATTAAGAAAGACAAGGAGCAGACCGCTCTGATACCACTGATCCGGATTTTATGAGCATAACAGAATGAATACAGATTATTATCAAAATATGTTTAACAGAGAATAACAGATATACAATAAAACTGGTTTCTATTCAATAAGGAAATAAGTTCAAACTGTAAAATGCAGCGGAAAACAAGCTTGCTAGAATGGTGGCGAATTTTCTCTAAGAAGAGATGTGACGGTTGTGCTCATTCGCTAGAAGATCATTACAATGAGGCTCTCAAGGCCTTTTTACAATAAATAAGAATGTCAAAAACCCTATACATCCAAAAACCTAATTGTTAGGGACCTAACCCCTTACATAGGTAGAACAATGTATTCCGATGTAATAAAGGTCAATATTAATAAGGCCTTGCAATAAGGTAGAATAAATCAAATGTAAGAAGACCTAATAGAAGCTTCTGCTTCTAGAAGGATCTTCCTCTAGATGGTTCTCTTGATAGACATGTTTAGTATAAATAGGAGTCGAGGGTATGTGAACCCTAGCTTGGATATTATTGTAATAGAGCTCTGCTCGACTGGAGGTTGCCCCCTTGAAGAGGTCCGTGAACATTGCTCTCAGTAATCAAAGTGCTCTTTCTGGTGTTATTCTGTTATCATTTTAGTATTATTGTGGTGTTATTCTGGTTATATTGTTTTTCATCTGCCATTTCTAGCATTTTATTTCTATTCTGCATACTTTTTATATCTGGAATATTACACTAACCATGGGAGATGAAGCGCCAAAAGTCATGTGGGCCCCGTTTGGGTAAATTAGTACATCAACTTCCCGAGGTCGTAACTTTTGCATACGATCTTTGTTTTAGGCGCAAGATAGCTCGTTGGAAAGGTCTATCCGAGGACTACGCATGTTTCCTATGGCGAGCTATCAAAATGTTTTTTAGGGCCTCAAAATGGCCCCAGAAGTCAAGGACCTGAAAACTAGGAAAAAACTGTCGAACTGGAAAATTGCCAAAATGAGCCAGTTGGAATAGGTGGGAGGCCACCGACATCCATCTGGATTAAGGAACCGACCTACAAGAGACACTAATCCCCTCTATTGTTTGTAGACAACAACCTACAAGAGATACCAATCCCCTCTATTGTTTGTAGGCACCGACCTACAAGAGACACTAATCCCCACAATTGTTTGTTATGTAGGCACCAACCTACTTACAAGTTATGCATTTTCATTTCCTTCATTGGTCTGCTCACTACTTTTGTCTTCACCAAATTTGCTCTGCGCTCGTTACTTCTACTTTCACCAGATCTACTTTGCACTCGCTACTTCTGCTTTCGCCAGATCAACTCGACACTCACTCCTTCTTCTTTTGTCATATCTACTCGACGCTTGCTCCTTATTCTTTTGCTCTGCCTTCACCATATCTTCTTGCTTCTACTTTTTCCTTAGATATACCTTTACTAGTTTTGCTTGCTAGAATGCCTAATGTATTTGCTAGAACACCATATATGATCTTCACTAATATTTAATCGTCGCTCCTCAAATGGTATGCATAAGAATATTATATTTTCACTCACACACATATTTTTTCTCATAACCCTCTTCTTCATTTATACTTTACCATAAACTTTACATGAAAAGTCACGACTTTTATTAAATAACAATTAATTTTCCTCCTTATTTTTAATTTTAATTCACTTTTTAACATACCATGGGTTTTAAATCCATGTGCAAATACCATATGCACTTTCACTTTTACCTTTTTTAATCAATTTTCATGTTTACTTATTTTTTTTTAAGTAAACTCCACTTTCACTTTTGTTTTCTTCTATTTTAATTCACTTTCTTGTTTACTCCACTTTTACATAAACTCCACTTCCACTTAACTTTTCCACTTTTGTAAAGTCACATTTATATTTGAATACTTACCTTTGACATCGATGACAATAATTTATTCAACAACCTTGACTAGTTCCATCAAAGTAACTCAAAGCCATAGATATGTCTATCTTCCAAGCCTTTAATATTCTTTATTTTTTATCCTTCAAAGGTTTCCATATCCCTTTGTGTGCGTATCTATTATGATGACAAACTTCTATAGGAATAATTTCTTTATTTTGAAAGTTTTTTTTTTCATTTATTGCTAGCCATATTGCCTATATCATTGTACAAGGCAATGCTTTGTGACTTCTAACTAACCCATCCTTACATCATTTTTCCCAGCATTTATGTAAAGTACTTGCTTTCTACATGCCTTTTCCATCAACTAGTTTCACAACCCCCTCCCATATTTATTTATATAAATGGGGAATGCACTAAGAAATGGCCATTAGATTCATCTTCCCTTTTACACAAGATACACCACCATGGACCCTACCATGCCCTCATTTTGTAGTTATTCCATGTTAAGACCTTATGAACAAGACTAGCCATTAAAAAAAAAGGTTTTTAATGGACATGCGAGCTTCCAAGTTGCTTTCCACCACAATAGATTCTCCTCTTCCTCACTTTCCTTCATCAGTGCCTTATAACCTAATTTAGTAGTGTATACCTTTGACGCCTTATTTTTAGACCATATTAATTCATTTGCCCATATAATCAAGATAATAGCATTATTCTTGAAGTTCCAAATATACTACATCCTCTCGTTTGTGTGTTCTTATTGTAATCCCAAATATTCTTCCAACTTCCAACCTTAGTCACTGTATATTTTACCACAAGAACAAATAATTTGATACACACCTTGTGAAAGGAGAGGGTCTTTGGTGTTTCTATATTGTTGTTTGAGGATCTTGCGAGTTTTGAAGAGAGTTTTTATATTCTTTTCGACTAAGGTCTTGGAAATTTGCTTTGTTAACCCTTTGATGTACAAGAGTGAAATTTAGGTTGACAAGGAGAAGCAAAATGAGCTTATTGATTTTTGGATGGGGAACAAAGCTTTTGGACAGAGCAAAAAGCTCTGTCGATTTGGGAGAAAGATTAACCATTTACTTAGAAAGCTTTAATAAGATGGATTCTTTCTTTACTTAAGTGTTGAAGGAGAGATTAAATACATATTTAAAGAAATTATGTTTATGAAATACTTCATAGAAAAAAAAACCATCATCTAAAACAAAAAACTATTATATAAAATTTCAAAAATAAATAAATAAATAAAAATAATCATTCCTCCTTCCTCCATCTCAAACTCTTTAGGTGACATCGCCAATAATCAATAACTATGCCAACTATCATTTGATTCCATCATAAATAATCAATTTGGAAGTTTTTATGGCACAACTGTCCATTATGCATTTAGAGACATTTAGTGTCTTTAAAGTAAGGACAAAAATTATTAAACACAAATCAGATTTATTTATGAAGATGATAGCAAACCACACCAAAGACACTGAGAAGTAATTGTGACTTTACACTTGCCACATATCATACCGTTGCTAAATCACACCACAGTACAATTCATCCTCTAGCACATAAAGTCACTCACTACACCACAGAAAGAGGACCATACCCTTACCAGTAATCTCTGAGCAGCTCTGCCCACCTAAACAAGACAACAATCACTGACTGCACCACAGAAAGAGGACCATACTCTTACCAGCAATCTTTGTGCAGCTCTGCCCACCTAACCTAGACCATACCCTTACCACTAATCTCTGAGCAGCTCTGCAATCAATAACGTTTATCCCCTTCGTCGTCTTTACCCAACGACCTCAACGATGCTTCAATTAATAAATCTCTAGGACTCAGCTGTCATGTATACTCTTGCATGTTAAATTATTGGTGATGTCAGTCAAACTGAGCCATATTTATCTTCTATATCTACGTATTAAATGTCCCTGTGAGGAATATTGCCCTCTGCGCGTATCTCCATCTCTATATTTTTCTGTTTATTTGACCTGTCAGCTTTCAAATCTGACACTTTACATGCATATATACAGGTGATTTCTGCATTTGTCAGCTTTCCAATCTGACAATCCTGCGTTTTAAATGACTAAAACAGGTGACTGCACTCCATTTTTTTCTCGAGGCTAGATTTTATCTCTGACCAGTAACGGTATTATGAAGCTACATTTTACCTCTGGAGAACCTCATACAGTGTTAGTCGGTGTAGACTAACACCTTGCTATGCAATATTGAATATTGTACGTGAGAAATATTAAACATCTTGTTATGCAATATTGAATATTTGACAATCCTGCATTTTAAATATATTAAAATAGGTGATTGCATCCATTTTTTTTAGATTCTATCTCTGATCAGTAAAGATATTATGAGGTTAGATTTTACAGCTGGAGAACCTTTCATAACAATGTAGTTTAGATTAACATTAAACACCCTACTATATAGTATTGAATACTATATGGGGAAAATTTCATAACTGTAGTATAGATCAACATTAAGCACCTTGTTACACAACATTGGATATAATTGTAGTATAGATTAACATTAAACACCCTGTTACACAACATTGAATATAACTGTAGTATAGACCAACATTAAGTACCCTGTTACACAACATTGGATATAATTGTAGTATAAACCAACATTAAGCACCCTGTTACACAACATTGAATATAACTGTAGTATAGACCAACATTAAGCACCCTGTTACACAACATTGAATACTACATGAAGATAAGTATGCACAATCAAATTTAAAGCAATTTAAATGCATGGTACATCCCCATCTCACACAGCATTCAATACTGGATAACAATGTTCTATGATGCATAGCAAGGTATTTAATGATGCTTAATAGTACTTAGAAATATTCTTATTTGATAAGTAGCAAGATATTTAATGATGATTAATAGTAAGTAGTAAAGTATTTAATTGATTAAAATTGGAAAAAACAAAAAAATTTACATTCAATTTTTATTTTTTTTCAAAAATTCTGATCATTTCATAGACCCTCTTTGAAAGAAAAATTATACTTTTAAAATTTTAATGCCTTAAATTATGTTAAACAACTCAATTTCTACATACTTTTCAGTTTATCTTTCCTAAAAACCCAACAATAAATAAATATACTTTAATTATACTTTTTAAACTTTAATATATTAAATTATATCAAAAATCTCAATTTACCTTTCCTAAAAATCCCATGCATAAAAATAGATAAATATACTTTTGCATCAGAATTACATCTATCCCCCTGCATAAGTATTGATTCCAAACCTAATATTTAGCACAAAACCCAACCCATGCAAGTACTAGTTTCCACTAATAAATGAATTGTCTGTGATTCTTTGACTCTTGTAAAAGCTTGGCTGTGTTGGTTTCTTAAGATTCATGTCTGATATCTTAATTTTGAATGGATTATTATTACTTACGCAGAATGGATTAATAATGTTTCTGATTTCAGTTATGCACAATGCATTAAACATGCTTCTTATCTCAATTTCATTTGCACGGAGTTCTGCAACTTTGACCTTCCTGAACAAAGAGTTCCATCAGTTTTGATGACTGTGCATTAAAAATCTTAAATCTGCAGCCTGCTATTCACTTTATTCAGATATACCTAAAGTATATAAGCCTTTAAAGGTTATGTTTTACCATTTAGGTAAGGTATAAATGCTAAGTTTTTGTTATAACAAATAACATATTATTTTTGTTATAGCAAATAACATATTATTTTTGGACATCTCAATTTTTACCCAGTCATAAGTTTCCTTTATCAAGTCATAAGTTTTTATTAGTATTCACTTGGTGGCTATCAACACTCACACAATTTTACAATTTAAAAAAAAATAACATACCAGAAAAGGTTTATTTTTGGTTTCACTTTATCTACTCTTTGGTAGGACTATCGGGTACAGGACTTAGGCAAGACTCTTTGGCAAAAGTACAAGGAGTGGGTAAGGAGTGGGTGGTCTATGGAAAGTTTAAGACAAGGATTAAGCAGTTGAGCTTTGCCTAAGATAGGTATTTTGAATGCTGTTCAAGTTTGTGTTGTAGGTTTATTTTTGCTGCATAGATATTTTTACATTTAAATGTAATGTTGAGATTTGTGTGTTTTAGTATTTTATAAAATGTTTTATTTTTGTGTTTTTCTTTAGTTTAAATTAATAAATTGATTGTTTTGAATTAAGTTAACTGGATTTGATGTGTGTTTAAATTAAGATTGGATCAGTTTGAAATTTAAATAAATGAAAAAATATAAAAAAAATATTCTTAAAATTAATTTGATTGGTTGTTAAATCAATTATTATTAATTTTTTTTCAAATTATATTAAATTTTTAATTGTAATATAAAAATATATATATATATATATATATATATATATATATATATATATATATATATATATTTTAAATAAAAAAGGTGAATCCTGTTATATTAAAGCTTCAAAAAAGAAATACATATGACATATAGGTGCCAGTTGTCTTGCCTATGTAGGAAACCATGATAGTTGGCCTATCCATAGTAGCATGCAAAATCAAACAACTCATTTTGCCACCCTGTCCGAAGGAAACCAGGGTGCATGTCCATTTTCATCAACAGTTTAGTAAGGTCTATGCTAACGCTAACCAGGCTAACAACTAAAGAGCTACAGCTCTGATAAACAACAAAAGAAATGGAGTTGGAGACCATGCGAAACAGAAGAACCTATTCCCCAGAGTCCTCGCAGTCGTCCTTCGCCTTGTCGCTGCTGACAGGAATGACATAGGGCTGAGCACAGGTTGGACATTGTCGCCGAGGTGTGGCACTGGAGTAGGTTGCATATAGCATGTCCAAGCGTTGGCTAACGCGGACGGCTCTGAAAATTTGATCATCCACCAGACTGCGGACCTCAAAGATCAGGTTCAAGTGCTCCGGGTGTAGGAGTGGTGTCGAGGGCAGCGACTTTGGTTTGGCATCCGTTTCCTAGCTACTCTGTTTCTTCCTCTGCGACTGCGAGTCGGTGTTGCTTTCCGGCAGCTCCTCCTCTAATAGGAAAGTGGCGAGCTCTTCATTAGGAGCGTCGTTGGGACCGAAAGTGTCTCTCGAACGGGGCGATGCTACTGCTTCTCCAATGCGCACCGGGGGATTCCAATTATCTAGAACTGTAAACATTCGACTCTCAGAGAAGTCCGGTGGGAGCTCCATGGTCGAAATTTCCTCGACAAAAGTTCTGGGGGGCGAGTTCGTTGCTATGGTCTCCCTGTGTCGCTTTCTCTTGGCCAGGAGCAGAGCTCGTTCGAACCGCTTGTGTCGTTTTCTCCTGGAGTCAGTCGCGTACCAGCTTGCTCCTCTGCGAGGTCTCCCCCTCGCTCGTGGCATAGTGAGAATGATGACCAATGCCAGGGTGTCGCCTGCACTGCTATTCCTGCTCTGCTTGACGAGCTTCGAATGCATTCTAAGAGTTCCGGTGAGGCGGATAATGGCATAAACTATGGTTGCATCCATTAAAGCCGAGAGCTTAATGCTCTGGCTGGCCGACCTGTGCTCACGCGTGAGAGGCCCCATCGATAGACGGAGGCCGACATAGGTGAGAGCCTTCATAAATGGCTATGGTGTGAGGTGAGAGCCACCATAAATGGCCTCTCCCTGCGCACCTCCACGTATCTCTTCCTTTCCGCGTGGCACCCCATCCAAAGTAATATAAAATTAATATTAATATTTATCTTACATTTTATTTTTATTTTAATATTATAAAGCTAAATCAAATCCATAAAACTTAACGCATTAAAAAATTAAGTTTTTCAACCTCCAACATATTTCAGAGTTCTTTTTAGCCTTTTTAGTATATACACAAAATATCAGAGTTCTTTTTAACCTTTTTAGTATATACACAAAAGATGCACCCTTTTCTCTTGCACTTTTTAAATTGGAAATTGTAGGATTTTGAAATTGAAATTTAAAAGGGCAATAAGTTCCTTAACATCTTATTAAAGTTTATATATTAGTTAATGTTATTCATTAATGTTGTCTAATAATGTTAACTAAATTAAAATATTAAATAATTATAATTGTTTAAATCATTTATAAAGAAAAATAAATTTAAAATAATCAAGTTTATATATTATTTAATGTTGTGTAATAATGTTGACTAAATCAAAATATTAAATAATCA
>ML805467.1:174686-184853 GCA_009831015.1 Picea engelmannii
ATATATATATATATATATATATATATATATATATATATATATATATATATATAAAAGGTGAATCCTGTTATATTAAAGCTTCAAAAAAGAAATACATATGACATATAGGTGCCAGTTGTCCTGCCTATGTAGGAAACCAGGCAGTTGGCCTATCCATAGTAGCATGCAAAATCAAACAGCTCATTTCGCCACCCTGCCCGAAGGAAACCAGGGTGCATGTCCATTTTCATCAACAGTTTAGTAAGGCCTATGCTAACGCTAACCAGGCTAACAACTAAAGAGCTACAACTCTGATAAACAACAAAAGAAATGGAGTTGGAGACCATGCGAAACAGAAGAACCTATTCCCCAGAGTCCTCGCAGTCGTCCTTCGCCTTGTCGCTGCTGACAGGAATGACATAGGGCTGAGCACAGGTTGGACACTGTCGCCGAGGTGTGGCACTGGAGTAGGCTGCATATAGCATGTCCAAGCGTTGGCTAACGCGGACGACTCTAAAAATTTGATCATCCACCAGACTGCGGACCTCAAAGATCAGGTTCAAGTGCTCCGGGTGTAGGAGTGGTGTCGAGGGAAGCGACTTTGGTTTGGCATCCGTTTCCTAGCTACTCTGTTTCTTCCTTTGCGACTGTGAGTCGGTGTTGCTTTCCGGCAGCTCCTCCTCTAATAGGCAAGTGGCGAGCTCTTCATTAGGAGCGTCGCTGGGACCGAAAGTGTCTCTCGAGCGGGGCGATGCTACTGCTTCTCCAATGCGCACCGGGGGATTCCAATTATCTGGAACTGTAAACATTCGACTCTCAGAGAAGTCCGGTGGGAGCTCCATGGTCGAAATTTCCTCGACGAAAGTTCTGGGGGGCGAGTTCGTTGCTATGGTCTCCCTGCGTCGCTTTCTCTTGGCCAAGAGCAGAGCCCGTTCGAACCGCTTGTGTTGTTTTCTCCTGGAGTCAGTCGCGTACCAGCTTGCTCCTCTGCGAGGTCTCCCCCTCGCTCGTGGCATAGTGAGAATGATGACCAATGCCAAGGTGTCGCCTGCACTGCTATTCTTGCTCTGCTCGACGAGCTTCGAATGCATTCTAAGAGTTTCGGTGAGGCGGATAATGGCATAAACTATGGTTGCAGCCATTAAAGCCGAGAGCTTAATGCTCTGGCTGGCCGACCTGTGCTCGCGCGTGAGAGGCCCCATCGATAGATGGAGGCCGACATAGGTGAGAGCCTTCATAAATGGCTATGGTGTGAGGTGAGAGCCACCATAAATGGCCTCTCCCTGCGCACCTCCACGTATTTCTTCCTTTCCGCGTGGCACCCCATCCAGAGTAATATAAAATTAATATTAATATTTATCTTACATTTTATTTTTATTTTAATATTATAAAGCTAAATCAAATCCATAAAACTTAACGCATTAAAAAATTAAGTTTTTTTCAACCTCCAACATATTTCAGAGTTCTTTTTAGCCTTTTTAGTATATACACAAAAGATCAGAGTTCTTTTTAGCCTTTTTAGTATATACACAAAAGATGCACCCTTTTCTCTTGCACTTTTTAAATTGGAAATTGTAGGATTTTGAAATTGAAATTTAAAAGTGCAATAAGTTTCTTAACATCTTATTAAAGTTTATATATTAGTTAATGTTATTCATTAATGTTGTCTAATAATAATGTTAACTAAATTAAAATATTAAATAATTATAATTGTTTAAATCATTTATAAAGAAAAATAAATTTAAAATAATCAAGTTTATATATTATTTAATGTTGTGTAATAATGTTGACTAAATCAAAATATTAAATAATCATAATTGTTTAAATCATTTATAAAGAAAAACAAATTTAAAATAATCAAATTTATATATTACTCAATGTTGTGTAATAATGTTAACTAAATTAAAATATTAAATAATAATAATTGTTTAAATCATTTATAAAAAAATAAGCTTAAAATAATCAAATTTATATTAACTAAATTAAAATATTAAATAATCATAGTTGTTTAAATCATTTATAAAGAAAAACAAACTTAAAATAATCAAGTTTATATATTACTTAATGTTGCGTAATAATGTTAACTAAATTAAAATATTAAATAATAATAGTTGCTTAAATCATTTATAAAAAAATAAGCCTAAAATAATTAGGTTTATATATTATTTAATGGTATTCATTAATATTGTCCAATAATGTTAACTAAATTAAAATATTACATAATAATAGTTTAAATTGTTATTGTTTAAGTTATTTATAAAGAAAAATAAACCAAAAATAGTTAGGGTTATGTTTTTGGGATTTTAAAGATTGTTTTTAAAATGTTTTTAAAATTATCTAAAAAAAAATTGATAATAATATTATTATAATTTTGCCTCGGATGGGGTGACATGTCGAGTATTCCAGACACCTGGAAGGGTGCCGGGCCTGGCCTTAAATGCGGTAGGTCGACCCCCATCCCCTTAGCATTAACGATGGGAGCTGGCCCCAATCGCTGTTCTCAAGACAAGGGACCTCTCCCTCGCAAGAACAATCTAGTCATGCAAGCATTCAAGGTGATAGAGTTAATGGAGGAGGACGTCCTGTCGCTCCCTCCGCTTTTGAATGGGTCGAGACATGGATGCACTCAATTCATTTTCGCCCTGCACCATCGTTGCAATTGCGAGCTCTGGTGCATTAATCAGACCACCCTCTGCGTTTTTGCAATCCCTTCTTTCACTTCGATGCCTCGAGAAAGAGGGAAACCACGTCGTGGTTTTTCCTGGTATACCCATGTCGCTCGACGTCAGAGGTTGCAATGGATGGAGCGAGCACTCTCACTGGCTCACACCCATCTTGCGCATAGAGAAAATGAGGCAAGACTCCCTCCCATGGCATATGTGGAGAAGATTTTCCCGGAGGAGCCAATTCAAGCTCCTCCAGAGCATCTCTTATTCACTATGCCCGATAACTAGCAGCCCACAAGTCATTTCCTGGAAAAGACACTTCGACAGCCTCTGAGAAGCAACCAGGGAGCGACATAGGAGCAAAGAATTGCGATGACTTCCCCACTTGCTGCATAGAGGAGGAGATACCGGAAGAAATGGCCTCTCAGGCGACCACAACCAAGGTTGAACACACCTTGGACACAGAGACAGGGAGCGATGAGGATGAAGGAGCAGGCAAAGAACAACAAGGGGAGGCAGTCCCAAGTGAGGTCGAGGAGAACATGCTAGGAGGCACGACGAGGGAAGGTGGCAAGGTTCTGTCGCCACCTCCCGTTTCGTCCATGCATGAGCAGTGGCATGTCCCGCCACCTTTCCTCCACCTGGAGCACCTCGAACTCTTGTTTGATTTGTGCGGACAGATGGCGGACCAAGTCCATCGTGTCCTCCTCATGAGCCAGCGACTGGACATGCTTTATGACACATTTTCCAATGCACCAACAGGGCATAAATGCCCAACCCGCGCGCAACCATTTGTGATGCCAGCTAGAGGAGGAGAACAAGAGGACGAGGCCAACATGGCCACCAGGTAATCACCATGGTTATGCTTCTGTTTTGTTTTGTTTTAGTGCTCAGGGCTATGCTTAGGCTTCTAGGTGCTCACTGTAAAACCATGGATATAATTCAGACTATGGAACGCCATCTGCCCTGGTTTCCTACGGGAAGGACAGATGGCGAACCACCCACTTTTGATTGGAACAACATTCGCTGCCAGATGTGCTGGTTTCCGATAAAATGGCGACACAAATGGTAGCCTCAACACAGTTGTATTTTTTTTGCCACTTAATATAGCAGGAACCACCTCTCTTTTTTACTTAAAAAAAATATTATTATAATTTTGAAATTAAAAAATTGATAATAATATTATTATAATTTTGAAAATTTAATAATTATTTTAAAAATATTTTACAAGCTTTAATTTTATTTTTAAAATTTAAATATTTTACATTTAAAAAAGTTTTATTAACAAATTTTATATATTAAATATCGAGTGGGACTAATGGTTGATAATATGTGTTTCCTTGTGGAATGTGTTCAAATCTAGAGGGGTAGGTTATGTACACCTCCAAAGAATTTAGTAGTCAAATCCAGAAATGGAGAGGATATCGTAGACTTTACCAGTCAAATCGCTGAGCGGAGGGTAAGGTACCCCTAGATGATTGAATGCCATAAAAATACTTACATATGTAGCAAATAAATGTTAATTCTAATATATTTTAAACTTGTTTTAATTTTTTAATCAAATAATTATAATTTTTGAAAATAATAAAATTATTATTTTTAAATATTTTTATAATTAATTAAATTATTTATAATATTTTTATAATTAATTAAATTATTTATAATATTTTTATAATTAATATTGTTTAACCCAAAAAAATAGTGAACTACACTCCAAATAATCTTAAAATATTATGGATTATAAAAATATTCTGAGGATAATAATCCTGATATGTACTTAAAAAAATTTCTTACACAACTACAATCCAAGATAATAATCCTAAAGCATTATGAATTTTAAAAATCCTTTGTGCAATGAATCACATTCAAAATTTAAACATCCAAATTATTCGATCTTCAGTGGAAGCAATGAGGATATGGTCACATCAGGCTGCTTTTAGTGGGACTTTACGCTCCACAGAATACTTTGAAACATTATGGAACAACTTTTAACGGCTCGATCTCAAAGTGTGAATTGCCATCTCCGACAATTACCTACAACGACTACTCATAGAGCCCAGCGATTGCACATGTATATATTGCAATTTTGAATAGGAAAATCGACCCTACCATGCAGCAGCCCCATGTGACCACGTTCTAAGTGCGGGACAATCAAATTATTAAATCGACAATAATGTATAAAATAGTGGGTATAGGTGCAATGATACAAATTCAAAATACTTTGAAAAATTGAGCCATCTCCTCTTCTGTCTGTGATTGTATATGTCTGCTATTTGAAATGGAATTGGAATCTGCTGGGAGTGTTTGATTTGTCTTGTTCCCCAAAACAAACACAACCCCATTTCGATGCATCATACCCGGGCTGTTTAGTTGGCACTGACCTCATTAAATCTGCATCGTGCAATCTCAACCCCCACCCCAAACCCATTTTTCTGCCACAGTTTCCTCCCTGGCTCATGTGCTTATGCTTATCTGAATATCTAATGGCACACTTTATTGTATTTTAGTGTTTCCTCAACTTTTACAAAGCCTTCACTGGCGATCTTGGTTTCTCCGCTTGGCCTTTTTCCAGCCTGTTCTCCACGAGTACAAACGGTTACCCAATTCAACTATTTCACCCATCGTCCCATCCTGGTCAATGCCCATTTCAAAGTTCTAACTATGGACACAATCCCGAGTCTTGGAAACTGATCTGGATTCTGATTTAAAAAGCTGGTTCTAATTTGAATACAAATGAACAAAGGGCCCGTTCTTGCAGCTGGGTATTCTTCTGGTTGAGCTTTCTGAATTGGGTCCAATCAAGGAGGCTGGATTCCGATCGAAATCTTTGGTTTATGTTTAAATACGAATGAAAAGGGCCTGTTCTTGCAGCTGAGCATTCTTCTGGGCGACCTTTCTGGATTGAGTTCCATCAGGATGAGGCTTATACTGCAATCCCAGCTTCGCCTAATAGCCTAATGCAGAGAGGAAATCAATAAGGGGATTCTCATCTGCAATCCTTCTCTCTAATATATTCATCAGCCTTAGAATCCTAGGAATTTGATAAGGATTCAAATAAGTTAACAGTAAATCTAGATTTGTTTTTGAAGATTGAGAATGGGATCAAGCAGTAGCAGAAATACAGTCCCATCATCCTCACTAGATGCAAATGAACCAAGAAGAACGGAGGGGCATCGCAAGTTTCATTCTCGGTGTTTTTATCACTCTGTAGATTCTCCTGATAAAGCTTCGGTATGTACTGTGTTCTGTTGTCATTGAGAGCAATATGAACATGTATTTGTGTTGTTTTTAATAATATTTAGTTCTGTTTTATGGACTTAAAAGGTATTTCAAACTTTCTCCTGTTACTCAACAATGCCAGTTTTCTTAACTGGAACAATTATAAAGATTGAAGCTAGAGATAGGCCCGTTGGGGTTTCAGGATATTACACTTTGATATAGGAAGCCGTGGAAAAATCTTCAATCAGTAATTTACGTGCCTCTGTATACAACTGTGACTCCAGAGCATTGAACTTGGGATCATAAGAAATCGATTGCACTATTAAATGAAATCTGCTTCATTGCTAATGTATAATTATGATTTGAACCTTGCAGACAACTCTGGCTTCAGCTGACCAGGCTGCAATATCTAATGGCTGATTGCTTAGAGGACTTTCTGGACACCGATCCTTAATCCCTTTCACTATGGTGCTTTCAGGCAGCCCTTTTTCTTAACCTTTAGTGTACTTTGTCTGGTCTTCCTCATCCATCCAACAATCTAGTTCTTCCATTGATTTTAACTGATGCCATGACTCTCTTAACATGCCTCATATATGGGTTTGTGTGTTTTTCAGGCCTGAATCTCAACAGCTTTTAGTGTACGGCAATATTGTTTTAGCTCTGTCAATTCATGTTATTATGGGGTTCTGGGTATGGTCAACAAAGACCTTAAAATTTGATATTTACGTTGTAGCAAAAGATCACAGTAACACCTCTTAGTGGCTTAGTCACTGCAATTGAATCAGAAGGAGGTTTTCCTCAAGTATGCTCAGGAACTTGCATAGATGAATTTTTCTGTCGTACAGTCCACAATAACAATCCATCCCGAATAACTGAGATACTATTCTTCATATACTGGTCTGAGTATTATTTTCAATGTTTTATCGGTTTCAGGAAAATGCTGTGTACATACATTGACATGGAGGAATCCATCCTTGTTTTTCTTTCTAGTAGGAAAAAAATTGAAGCTGTTATCTATTGGTAACTACTCTTAGATAGGTATTTGATGACTTCAAAAATCCAAATTGAATCTGCTGAGGTGCACTGGTAAGAACAAAGTCAATTTTTCTTAATGGGTTCTGCAGTTTGGCCCAAAATATGAAGAGTACGTTGAAGAAGATATATTTTAGCAAAGTGCTTCAACTTTGCATATTTTCAATCCACATTTCATGCATTGTTGGTTGGTGAGAAGCCAAGGAGAATATGCTGAAACAAATACCTGATAAAGGTGGATGGTTATCATTAAAGACCAAAGAAGATGGACAATAGGGAAACTTTTTCTGGATGAATCAGACCTATTTCACAACATGTCCTTGTAGGTAAAAAGCTTAGGGCGGACTCTTCGAGTTGATTTAACATTGCATCACTCTTTATGCTAAGTAATATGCTTTGACTGGAAGGTGTATCCTATGCCAATTGAAAAGTACCAAAAAATGAATCTGCGAGGAATCCTGCACGTTCATAACACTGAAGTAAAGAAAAGGAAAACTGACGATTTTAGCATCTTTCCTAGAGAATATTTAAACGAGTCTAGTTATCTGCTGATCTGAACTCTAGCAGCGCTGGAATGAATGCAACTGAGTTGGATATTCTGAGCTCATCTTGCAATTTATCATGCAACTATGGTAAATGGTCATTGTTTTGTATTTTGGTTTTCATATTAATGGAGATTATATTGTCACACTGGAAGAAAAAAAGGGTAATGAGGCATATTGCATATGAACAGAGGATGCTTAGATACGACTGAACTTGGAAACAGGGAATGAAGTATGCAATTGCAAGAATGAGCGTATGCAATTGTGAAAATTACTCTCATATAAGTGATCAGAATGAATAGTCATACAAATGACTTGAGTAGGCATTGGAGCTGAAGGAATATGTCCTTGGTAGGAATATTGAAAAGCTTACTATTGTTCTTATTATTACCTTATTTATCCTAAATTTTTGAGTACTCAAATCGGCAATTGTCTTTCAATCTGCTTGTTTTCAATTCATATAGTCTTTTCTGTAATTGAATGTGCAAAATGCAACTTCGACCCTCAATGTTTTTTTTGACAGTTCTGAATTTATAGTATTTGTAATGTTTTCACTGAACACTTGATCTTCTAAGCAGTCTTGTTGTCAGTCTATAGTTTATACATTCGGGGACCTGGCACATTGATTGTTTGTCTAAGGTTTGTTTTAAATCTAATTGAATCTGAAGCTAGTTTGTCATCAGTTAGTTTCTTGCTCAAGAACTTGAGGGTGATAGTAACTATTTTCAATGGAGTGTTTCTTCAGTTTTGACTGTTTCTTTCTTCTGATTCTGTAGTAGTGGTTTGCAATTTCTCAGAATTCTTCTTCTCATGAGGGACCATGCGGTGGGAATATGGCTACTGCAAGTGTGAATGAAGTCGTAGGAGATAACAATCCACTGAAGCCTCTTAGTGGAAAGATTAAATGCATATCTAAATCTTCCAGAAACTGTGTTGAAAGAAGTCAAAAAAGGCTTTTTCATCCAGTTTCCGATGCTAGCAGCAGCTCCACTCAAGTTCATAGAGCTCAAGCACTAGAATCCTCAAGCAATTTTTCCTGTAGAAGTTCAGATAGAGGTGAAATTGTTGAACAATCTGTTCATAATTGCAGCTTAAATGCTTCTAGTTGCAACAAACACGATTCTAATGTTAGGTTAAGGAGGGCGAGAAGTTTAGGGTCATCAGAAGCCTATTCATTCTTTGCAAGGAGACTTAAGCGTCAGTCTTCCAGTGTTGAACGGAACAGGAGATTTGATAATGGTCCCTTGAGAAATGGCAGTGACCAACAGCAAGTGCAGGTTAACGGGTCACACAATTCTTGCGAAAGTAGACCTAGGCATCAAAGTGATCATTCAATGCAAGCAAGAGTTGGACAATGCACAGATCTTCCTCTCACTGCACTAGAGTGGGGAGATGCATTTTCCGAACCTTCCAGTGAGGCACATCGTGACGATAGGGCTTCCCAACATGATTTGAGTTGCAACATCAATCAGTCTACAGCCTCTGATCAAAATGTATCTTCTGTGATCCATTCCTATTCCACCCCAGTGGAGTCAAGGGATGCAAGACGTATCCAGAGAAGAGGGACACCTGAACATGTTGAAGACAATGTAAGTTTCAGAAGAACACGTAGTGTGGGGCGACTTCGTGACAGAGTGCTTAGGAGGACAGCATCATCTGAGGGCTCCTTTGGCATTCTGCAAGGAGATTCTACAGCAAGGGAGACAAGACAACATAATGGGAGAAGGTTCTGGGAAGCGTTAACTAGAGCTTCCTCAAACAGGCATGCTGGAACAACACCAACTCTTGCACAAGATCAGTTTCTTCGTACTCTTAGATCCATGAATGACAGTCGGAGGCAAAGGGAGGAGAGAAGCCAAATGAACGAAGACACACCTCATAATAACAGCAGCATACTGGAACATAGAAGCCTGTACCTTGAGGAACGGAGACGGAGGGCAAGATCTCAGGTTTGTTGTACTTTTTGTTTTCTCCTGTGCCATTTTATAATTCTGGAAGCTATTGTTCTTTATTATGCATCTTTCAATTGCAGGTTCGGGCTCTGCAACGTTTAAGCAGCAGCTTTGAGAATTTAGCTGGGCATGAGAGGTCATGTATTTTTGCTGGCCACCATCGGACAGGGCGTTGCTCATGCCAAAATGTTGGAAGGACAGATGACTCAAATACCAGGGCAAGCATCTCAAGGATTATCATGTTGGCAGAAGCTCTGTTTGAGGTTTGACACAGTGCTTTAGTTGTTTTTCAAATTTCTGAACACTGAATTAGAGCCTTAGTCAGTGTTGACCATATATAATATCTGTTATGATTTATCCAGTATAGTGTTTAAAGGTATCTTAACAATGAATAAGTTATTTGAGTCAGGTTCTTGATGAAATTCATCACCAGTCTATGGCATTGTCCTCCCGATCCCCAGTTTCCTCACTTGGATCGTTCCCTGCTCCTGATGATGTTGTCAACTCCATGCCAGTCAGGATGTACAGCAAAAAAGAAAACCGTGTAAATGATGATGATGCACAGTAAGTTATTCCACACGTTACATTCTTTGATGGGTATCAGTTTTGAAGGTCATGTTGTGCTAGTGCAATAGTAGTATGAAAATGCTTGTTAATTGAAAAGAACCATGACAGGATGCCATTTTCAACATTTAGTCAAAGGCACGGTAGGGTACATGTGAAATGTTTACCATGGCAGTCTTGATTTAATACCAATGACTTGATGTTTTAACAAAC
>ML805468.1:16769-69519 GCA_009831015.1 Picea engelmannii
GAGACATATTATGTATGTTTATTTCTCCCATTAATCCTCCATTTGTAAAGGAGATTTGATTTGGAGGTAGACATTGGGAATCAAGAGCACATGGCCAATACATGGGCTCAACGCCTAGATAGCTTGCGAGTTGTTTGAGTGGGCTCTGTAGAGTGTTTGTGGTTTTTGAAGAGAAGGATTTGTGTGAACGAAAGAGAAAACACCTTTTGTGGATCGTGTTTCCAATAAAACAATCAAATCCATAATCGTAAGGAGATGGGAAACTAAAATGAAGAGGTTAAGAGCAGGAAAGTTTATTTTGAAGCTGCAGTCATAAAACATCGAAAAGGTCATTGTGTGTTAAAGAGAGAAGAAGCACGATCGGAGTGTTATTTTTGATCTACCATGAAGATCCTCCGTAGGGTTTGTATGTGGTAGGATCATGATTAGTGTGCAGTAGGAATCAATGTTACTCTCTACTATGTTGATCACCACCCTATTGAGATTATGGTTATGCCAGTATGAAAGAGAAGCCTTGATTATGCTATGCAAATAGAACCTCTTTGTGTCTATTTTCTGTGTGTTGGTTATCTGTTGCTTATACATTTTAGTATATGTTGTGATGGTGATGGTGAAATTTCTTGGTTTCTATTTGCTCTCATGATTAAATTTTTTTAATCTATTATTTGTGCATGTTGGTGACAGTGAAAATTGTTTGTCAAATAAATGATGATGAATCTTCAAATCATATGAAAGAGGTCATAGCGTAAGATTGACTCAGGTACATCCCATATCTAGGTTATTTTCCTATAGAACTGGCGAACACCATGGTTGGGTACCTAGGTGTCTCGGTAGATGGAAGTATGTCCATAGGATGACTAGTTGTTAGTCTTTGTAGTCAAACAAGGAATTGATTTCTTCGTCTAAAGAAATTGTACCTTCAAAGTTAATAGGGATCAAGTGGAAGGTCAACTCAACATGGATGGTTGTTCAATTAGTTCAAAAGTTGTGGATCTTAGGAATGATCCCCCATTAGTTGTTGAAACATGCATGTGGATTGCAGTTTACTAGTGAGGTTACGAGACATGCATGTCAATTGCTATCCAATAATTGACTTTGAGATATTCATGATTCAAGAATTCAGGGAAGTGAAATCCGAAAACTCAGGAATTCAACTTAGAAGCTACACTTTTACGAAAGTTATGAGACAACTTGATAGAATTCATAGTCTACAAGATTTCAAAATAATAAAAAATGTTAATGAAGACCTTACCTAACAAAGATCAAGAAACATAGCTACTCTACCATTTTCTATCTCTCAAACGCCAAAAAGTCATCTTACATTTTTGCATGAAATTTTAGAATAGTAACCTTGCATTCACCATTCGGTATTGTAATTGTTACGATGTATATACGACACGTAGTCAAGACCTCTTGAAGTTGTTATTATATATAACAAGACCTTTGGTAATTTATAAATTTACAACATGACCTCGTGTACTTGTTACTCGATATACAACACGTAATCAAGACCTCTTGTAATCTCCATTTTTTTTTTATCTTGATGGTGTGCATATTGAACCCTTTTCCATGATTTTTTCTAACGATGAAATTTTGTTTTTCCTACAATGTAGACGATATGCACTCATGTTGGCGCAACACTTTAGTACCTACATAATACATTAAAAATGTATATGTATAGGAACGGAATCAGGAGTGCCTCACCATTTAATAAAGGCTTTATGGTATTACTATGTGAAATGTTGGTTCAATGTTTGAATAAAGGCTTCATGGTATTACTATGTAAAATATTGGTGTAGTATTACTATGTAAAATATTGGTGTAGTGTTTGAAGGTAGTATTATGTAAAATGTTGGTGTAGTGTTTGAAGGTATTATTATGTAGTGAAGACTGAACATTAAGACTTAACAAGGGAGAGTTTAAGTTCATTTTGAAAACCGTTTTAATGACTGTTTTAGTGCATTTTATCATCATTTATAGTCTACCCCCGACTCGTGGTGCTTTGTGACTCACGCTTTTACTTTTCAAGAAAAAGAAAGGAAGAAAGGAGTTATTTAAGTCATTCTCCCATGCTCCCATATGGCGGTGTTGATCAAAATAATCTTATGAGGAGAATTTGATTTCAATGAACTTGTTCTAATAGAGGGGTCTAATAGAGGAAATTGGTTGCTTAATCACTGTAAAAGCAAGAGGGTAGGTGTTGCGATTTTAGAGAGCTTGCTTAAAGGTGGTCAAGTTAAAGCCAACATCTTATCATGACAAAAGCTCATGGTATAGTGTTTGAAGAACTTTGACATAATAAGAATGGATTTTTCTTTTATCATGTAGAGATTAGTGTGTAGTAATATAACATATAAATCTTTTTTGAAATCATTGATGTATCAAAAACTTATGGGAGAAATATTAAATTTTTATATTTTTCCAATGTCATAAGAAAAATATAGAAAAAATAAATAATATTTTTCTTTTAAAAAATAGATTATATTTGGAATTTGTAGAAATACATTTATATGTGTTTACAAGTTCATCAAGTATGAGTATTGGTAACATATTGAAATGGTTTTTCAAAATGAGAGATATTGTAAGGGAAAAATAAATGTTGAATTTTGTTATGGTTTATGCACTTCATATCATCTACTTGGTTACTTCGATTCTAAGTTTGAAGTAGATACATAGGTTGAGACATGACACATTGGTGGGGAAAGTCTTCTAAATGTGAATGTGTTATAATGAAATTGAAATATACCATATGGCTTAAGTTTTCCACCTTGTTCGATTTTTAAATTTAAAAGGATTGTGATTTCCATAACGCACTTGCTTTTGGTAACTTAGATTAGTAGTACATTTTGGAGGATCAAAATGCTAGCATGATTGGATACCATTAATTAATTCATCGTTCATGTTTATAATGATGACATTGTGAAGATAATGGTGAAATTTTCAAAAAAAAATGTTTAGCTAAGAATTTACACATCCATTTTTTGAAATTCGTACTTAGGTGATATCATGGACAAATAACCACTACAAACACAAGAGGATAAAATGAAACTTTATGTTAAATGTGTAGATCATTATGATAAAATGAACCTTTATGTTAAAGGTCTAGATCATTATGATCCCCCCTAATTTGATGTCAAGAGTTCATTTTAATGACAGTTTCATCATTTGCTAATGATAAATCGTTGTTTGGTGACAATGGTTCATTTCTAGTTAGCAATTAGTTCATCGATTTGGGATGTGAATTCAATTAAAGAATAAAATATTAATAATTGAGAAGAGGAATTTAAACAAAATGATGATACACATAAACAGAAATAGAAATAGAACCTAGTTCAATGAATAACAACTTAGTTGTCATAGTCAATTATGATACACATAATGACTACACCATTTCCCTATTAAAATAACATAATGAATATATACTTAGCGCCCAAACAACCTGCGCAATAACATAATGAATATATACTTAAATTATGTTGTCCTTTAATGCCTACAACCAAAGTTTCTTCCCATGACCATATCTACGATGTTGAGACCCATACATATTGTTCAAAAAGTCATAAGGGTGCCCATATCGCCACTCGAAGCCCAAGGATACCCTTGGGAGGTCTTATGTGGTGTTTAAAGGCATTGCTCTTGGCCATGAATTCCTAGAAGATTCCTTTAGTCCATCTAAGGTCTAAATTTTCTCATTCAACCATGCACATGGCGCCCCAAGACTTATAACTAATGCTCAAAAACTCCAAATAACACCTAAATTACCACTTGAAAGCTAAAAATACCCGTGAAAGATCATGTGATGTTTCAAAGTGATTTTTTTAACATAGATGCATAAAACTTCCCTCCTTAATTTTTTATTTTTTAAATTTTGATTACACTAAAATAAAATATGTGTTCACTTCTTATTTTTTTCCAATCTTAAGAAATATTAAAGTGTCATTATTTAAATATTATTAAAAATAAAAATTTTATCGACTTCTTATAAATTGTGGTTCAAATTTTAAGAAATGCAAAAATATCATTATTATACATGTTGATAGGCATGGTATATAGTATTGAGTTAGGCTTGACTTTTTATTAGTTCATGGTTGACCATAAAATATATACCTCTTTATCCAAAGTTTTAAAAAATAATGATTAATTTTAAATTTTAAATCTCATTTATCTAATATCTTATTGGCCAAAAACTTTGAAGTCTTATTGCTACCTTCACTTCCCCCAATGTTATTGTAATAAATAACATTAAATTTAATGTTATCGTTTATCTATGTGATATTACTAAATTTTATACGGATGTTAATAGCTACAACTTGAATGGATGCACATAGCGGGCAGTGTTTCTATTTTTTTTGAAGACGGGTTGGTGGAATAAGCCATACACCTCGTTGAAATTATGATATGGAATTTTTTTTTTGAACTTACACGTAACGATTTATCTAGTAGTCAATCGAAAACATTATACAAGATTTGAACCCTACTTGGAAGGGACAAACTCCACTTTACACCAGTGGATTATCTGGGGGGCGCTATTAGCACGAGATTCATCCAGTGCCCAACGCTATCCTGTCTTTGGTGGAGTAGGCTTCAGAGCACCGGATCCAAGCTTTTGGCCAGGTGGCAATTCTTTGTAAAGATTTTTGGGTGGAAAGACCTAAAGTTGAGTACAGGTAGACCTGCACCATAGGGAATATTAATTAAATGTTTTTTTTATTATTATTAAAAATTACCAATTAATTTTGATTTGGGAGGAATATTTGAAATATGGAATAAGATGAAACTTTTACATTTGTTGATAGTACTTAATGATGTTTGTTGGTTATCTGTCTTAATTATAATAAGTTTCATATTGTTTAAAAATAATAAGAAGAAAAACAATAAAATGATATTATAAAATTGTTAATATAAAATTTAAATCACTTACATATTCAAGTTAGTTTATAGATTGTAATATGTACAAATAGTACTTAATGATGGTTGTTGGTTGTTTGTCTTATTATTAATTAACCTAAGTTTCCCATTATTTAAATAAAATAATAATAAAAAACAATAAAAAAATATTATAAAATTGTTAATATAAAATGTAAATCATTTACATATTCAAGTTAGTTTATAATAATAATAATAATCTATTTTTAAGGTCAAGGTCAAGCCAGACACCAACTTAGTGTATGAGACCTCCTCCTCCCAGTGATTTTACTGGTAAAGTCTATGGAAGTATATATACTTTATGGAAGTATATATAAAGTCTATGGTTTAGACTTGAATTGTAATATGTGCAAATAATAATTAATAATAGTTGTTAGTTATCTGTCTTATTATACCTGCCGATAGGCATGGTATATAATGTTGTGTTAGGATTGACTTTCTATTAATTCATGGTTGACTATAAAATATACACCTCTTTATCTAAAGTTTTAAAAAATAATGATTAATTTTAAATTTTAAATCTCATTTATCTGATATTTTATTGGCCAAAAACTTTGAAGTCTTATTGCTGCCTTCACTTCCCCCAATGTTATTGTAATAAATATTTCCACGTCATTTCATGCCTACTCCTTCTCTCCTTATCTCCTTAAATAATACTTTCATTATTATATTCGGCAGATATATGCTACCTAGTAGCCTTGTTATAACAAGTTATGATTTTGATGTCTTATGTGTGTTTTTTTGGGTCCCTCGTAGAAAAAGTCATGCTGCTGAAAATTTCAATGTTTTCATTATTGAATTTTTTTTATTATATAAAAATTATCAGATATAAATGATTCGATTTCTTTTAATATTAATTAAATTAATATTTCCAATTTCATATTATGATTTTTATAATTACAAAAAACCATCTTGCATCTTTGTATGCAATTTTAGAATAACAACATTGTATTCGCTCTGAGTTAAGAGTTAATTATGACTAGATATACAATAGAAAAAGTGTTTAAAGACTTCTTGTGATTTATGTTTCTTTTAATGATCAAAAACTTGTAATTTACATATTTATTATTTATTATTATTTAATATATTTATTTTTTATTGTAAAAAATATCCAAATAATTTATTCTATATTATTAAAAAAGTTAATCTGGATGGTGTGGATAAGGTAAATCTTTTTGAACATATTTATTATTAAAAAGTTAATGTTGATGGCGTGGATATGAGATATCTTTTTTTTTAAATAGACATTTCTTTAATGTGGATGGTGTGGATAAGGTAAATCCTTTTGAACATATTTATTATTAAAAAGTTAATGTTGATGGTGTGGATATGAGATATCTTTTTTTTTAAATAGACTTTTCTTTGTGTTAATTTATGTTTAATTATTATTTTTTAAATTCAAACCATATCTAACAGAACTATAAAATCATTTAATTTATGTTTAATTATTATTTTTTAAATTCAAATCATATATAACCGAACTATAAAATGATTTAAAAAATTTAATACATTTATTTGTTATTATCAAACATTTCTTGTGATATGTATTCTTTATTATGAAAAATATTAATATTCATAACGTATAGATATAAAAACATCTTTTTCCATAAAAATTTAGATTTTTTTTTTAATAATTTTATGTTTATGTATGTTTTCGTTTTTATTGATTCAAATCATATCACGGGCATGGCATATCATTATAATATTGATAAAAATTTGATTGATATTGACACTACTAAATTTAATAATATGATTATAAAGCTAGGGAAAACGTATCCCATTGAATGCCTAACATTTTGTCAATTTTATTTTCTGGAGGAGAGCCATGCCATCCACACAACAAACCTAGGACGTCGTTTTTTTTAAAACTAAAATAAAAAATTATTGTTTACTTCATAAACTTTTTTTATTTAGGAAAAATATTAAAATGTGAGTGTTACATGTTAGGATTTTGATATTTTAATATATTAAACTAATGCTTTACTAGAACATATTTTATTTTTTTATTATATTTGAAAATAAAAATAAAATTGATTTTTCTTATTTGGATTAATCCCAAAAAATAATCCTTCAAAAAACAATCCATAGAATATATATATATATATATATATATATAGTTTTTAACAACAGGTTTGATCAAAAATTAAATTTGTATGAAGAATGGTATTGGGAAAAATGAGAGGGGCCTTAGCGATAAGTGGTCTCAGTTTTTTTTTGGTCTCCTCAGGCCTGCTTCGCCCTGCAGTTTACCTTAGGCCCACAGGGAGGTGACAATTTTTCTCTTGGTGGATTCTCTTTTCAGTTTATTTATGTTGTATTTTGTTAGGTGGGCATATACTAGACGCTATGGAGGAGCAGGTAGATTACGAATACGATTAGTTGGATGGCCAGCTCATCTGGAACTTGCTAGTTGGTAGTTCCAATGGCACGACCTCTCCTCTTATATCACCAATTGTCGGGAGCTCGAGGAGGGTTTCCTCTCTAGACCCACTATGTGATCCAGCCTCAAGGACCGAGTTGTCGGTTTTAGGGGACTTGCCTGCTGCCTTGGTTGTTGATGCTTTGCTAAGGGAAGGTTTTTATCCAAACCCTCTAGAAGGATTATCAGAGTTTCGGATTTCTGTGTCTGATTTGGTAGCCCAGGAGTCCGTCTGAGGGTTTTTCATCTGAGTCAGGAGGTTTTCTTTCCAGCCAGTTTCCGAATTGGATTCTTTCTCCAAATTTGGTAAGCTCTCTATCTAACCTTTGTCCTTATTTCTCCTCTTCCCCCCTTCCAGATCCAGGTCTCCCTAATTCTTTATATTTGAATGACTTCGTCATCCCCCCCTCCTCTCCTTGTGCCGCTTTTTTGGAAACTATTGTTCGCTCCCCTCCCTCGTCCTTCTCCTTTAGAACACCTCTTAGTTGTCTAGCGTAGAGGGCCTTAAAAGGTGATTCCTCGACTCCAAAGAGAAAGAAAGCTCCCCCAGGAGTAATTTTGGTCCCTTGTCCGCACTCTTTGGCTCTTGGGGATGACATCATGATTCCAGAGGTCCCATATCTAGCTGAAAAAGAAGTTGTGGGGCGTGCAAACGAGAGGCATCTAAGCCTCAACCATGTAAAGGTGTGGGCCTCTTCTCATTGGAGGGATTGGGGTTTCCCTTTGCCTTTAGTGCATACCCTTGCAAAAGGGTGGTTTCTTTTCAAATTCCAGACAACAGCAGATGCGTGTCGAGTCTTGCATGACCCCTGGTGTATAAAATCTAAGATTTTGTTATTGAAGAGATGGACCCCTTTTTTCGACACAAACCGTGAAAGGATTGATGAAATTCCAATTTGGGTAAGGCTGCTAGCGCTGCTGTCGGAGCATTGGAGTTGGAAATGCTTCGAGAAGATTGGCAACACATTAGGAACTTTTATGAAGGTGGATATGTCTTTTTTATCCTCAGGAAAAATGTTTATGGCTCATATTCTTGTTTCGTTAAACATCATAAAGGGCCTTTCAGATCCGTTGGAGCTAACTCATAGAGACTTGTTGTTTAGACAACCTCTTGACTATGAGGGTATTCCTTTCAAATGCAACAGTTTCCACAAACATGGACATTGAGCCGCGAAATGCTCCCTTTCGATGAACCGCAAAGCCCGCATTTCGCAAAGTTTTAGACATAGAACATCCTCTCCTTATAGCTCTGGTAGAAGTGAAGTGACGTCTCCTATTCAGTCGCAAGGACCAATTTGGGCATGGAAAGAAATTACAACACGAAAAGATGCGAATTTGGATAAGCAAGGGACGGGGAGTGCTTTAGCCGACCAGTCAAAGGCCGAGGGGAAGCACCAGGATTCATATTAGATTCCTACCACTCTTGACTACCAGATAAAGAAAGGAATTGACGCTCACTTGGGTATGTATCATCTTTCTCCCATCTTTGTAAATTTTGTTTATCTTCAGTCTCTATCCCTGAATATTTTGGGCATAAGTAAGATAAAAAGTCTACCTTCCTCTTTCAATGCCAAGACTCTCCCTCCACCTTTTTCCCCTTTTTCCCCAGGCCCCACTCTCTGATCTTTCTTTCGCCCAAGCCACGACCCCTTCCTATCTCCCTCCCCCTTCACAAATTCAAGACTCCTCTATGTTGACAGATGAAGAGACCATCTGCTATCAATTACGTTTTCGAACGGTCTCTTCTGTTGGGCGTCAGGACGCCTCTCTCCAAGGTTTGGGTTTAAACCCACCAACTGGATCCTTCTCCAAAGGGAGGGGAAGAAAATCGTTTCTCTCAAAAGCACAATCTCGTGCGGCTATGGATGTCACGGCGGGTAGACAAGTATCCATCTCTGTGGAACTTAGAGCATTGCCAACCCCTGAAGGGTTTTCCAAATGACACTGCTCTCTTTTAACTGTAGGGGGTTGGCAAGCCCCTCCAAGCGTATCGACTTCCAAATTCTATTGGATTTAGCGCAGCCTGATATTGTGATGTTACAAGAAACCCTTGGGGCAGAGGCCTTGATTGTTACACTGCTCAAAAGGCTCTTAAAGGGTTGGTCTTTCTTTGGTTCGGATGCCTCTAGTCATGCAAGAGGTCTAGCAATGGGATGGAACCAAAAATCCATAAAGATTGAATCTTCTTAGGGATTCCCCTCTGGCCAAGGTATGTCTGTTTATGTTGTAGAATTAGGGGAATCTCTTATGATTTTAAACATTTATGGCCTTAATCAAGATCGAACTCAATTTTGGAATTCCCTTCTAGAAAAATCCTTCTGAAAAGACCGTTTTCTCATCTTGGGAGGGGATCTAAACTTCTCCATTGGTGCGGACGAATCTTGGGGGAAGAGAGCCCAGGCAGATTCTCTCTCATATCTCATAGTACATAAGATGGGGGAGGCAAGTTTGATTGATATTTCCCCTACAAATCTTGGCCCCACTTGGAGAAATGAGCGCTTGGAGAAGATCATATAGCAAAGAGACTGGATCTCTTTTTTATTTCAAATTGGTTGGTTGTAGAGCCTATTCTCTTTAGATGATGGGTAGGTTCAGGAGGAGAATCAAATCACTATCCAATTTTTATGGAGATAGCAGGAGCCACTAGAAACCCAACTAGCCTTTTCAAATTTAACTCTAGTTGGTTAAAATAGGAAAGTTTCATAAAGTTGGTAAAGGAAATTTGGGCTTTAGGCCCAATGGAGCATGATGCTATCCAATTTGCAAGGAAATTAAAAGCCCTAAAAAATGCCATAAAAGGGTGGGAAAAAAGGAAAAAGAAGCATTTGGAACAAGACATTATAAGCACAGAAGAAGCACTTCAATCCCTCTATGACTCTGAAAAAGGAGGTTTTGCCACCCCAACAAAAAAAGAGGCCCTCTTATCCCTGGAAAATAATAGAAGAGAGATTCTCCAAGCTAGGGAAGAAGAATGGAGACAAAAGAGTAGGGCACTGTTGCTTCATGACGGGCATGAAAATACAAATTTTTCCAAGCTTATGAAAAAGGCGGGAAATTGGAAAACACCATATGGGGGCTAAAGGATCAATCAGGAAGGTAATTATCTTCCTTTGAATATTTTTCAAGGCTTGGGTCTCAACACTTCAAATCATTATATACAACAAAAAGAAGGGTGTCCATAGATGCCAACCTTTAGATGGCATTATACTTCCCCTGTTTTGTAGAAGAGGAGGAAAATCTAGACCTAATGGTTGAAGTAACATAAGCAGAATTAAAAGAGGTCCTCCATAGTTTCCAAAAAGACAAAAGTTTGGGTCCTCATGGATGGTCCATGTATTTCTATGTAGGTCTTTTCGATCTCATTGGACATGATATTCTCAAAGTTATATAAGAATCCATAGTTAATGGATTCATCCACCCTCCTTTCAATGCCACTTTCATTTCTCTAATTCCAAAGAAGGATGCTTCGGAAAGTTTGGATGAGTACGGACCCATTTCTTTGTGCAAATGCATTTATAAAATAATTTCAAAAATCATTAGTAGAGGAATAAAAGGTATCCTATCTAAATATATATCACAAGAACAATTTGGTTTTTTGGAAGGAAGACAGATCCATGAAGCAATTGGTGTTGCTCAGGAAGCTATGTACAGTATAAAGGCATAGAGGCTAAAAGGAGAAGTGCTAAAAATTGGTCTATCAAAGGATTTTGATCAAGTCAGTTGGATTTTCTTGAAACTATGCAACATCTGCCTCTGTCACATGCTAAAGTGCATATGGTCCTAACCAATGCATTCAAAACTTTCCTGGATGCTGCATGAACTTATTGTTGTAGAGTAATACTAAGTCTTTCACTTGATTTTTTTTTTGTTTAATGTGTCTATCATGCCATGCCTTATGTCTCACCTTCTGAACTTCCTGATGGAACCCTACCATAAAGAGATATTCCTCAAGTTATAACAACTGTGATAATATCTCCTCTACTGCGCCAGAATCTGAGAGATCAATAATCACCGCAACACGTAGTCTAGGAACAATAAACTCCATCGGAATTACTGCTTCTTTCCCATAGACCAACCTAAAAGGTGTTTTCCATGTCAAATTTTTTCTTGTATTCATGTATGCCCATAATACTGCAGAAACCCTTAAGTCCTAATCATTTATTCCTACATTGCAGATCTTTGTCAAATCATTCTCTATAATTTAATTAAAATATTATACTGTCCCATTGGTCTAAGGATGATACAACGTACTCTTCTGATGATGAATTTGAAATTCCTCAGTCAATGATGCAATTGTCTTATTCAGGAAGTGTGTTCCTTGATCACTAAGTAGAATGTGTGGGCATCCAAATAATGCGACTACATTTTCAAATAGAAACCATGCAACAGTATATGCATTGTAGTCTATGAATGGTGTTACTTTTGGACATCTCGTCAAATATTCTATCGCAGTGATTATGTACCTAGCTCTTGATATTCTTGTTGATGGGTTGATCCATCCAACAAAGTCTATTTCCCATTTATCAAACGCTTGCAATGTAACATGTGGGTGTAAAGGCATCTCATCCCTCCTGGATGGATTTTCCACCCTTTGACAAACATCGCATGCCTGATAGTATTCTTTAGCATCCTTGTGAAGTGTGGGCCACCATATCCCTATGCACAAAATATTATGCACAGTTTCCTTACCTACGCAGTGTCCTCCTGCAATCCCTCTATGCGCTTCTATGAGTATCATAGGCCTTTCATGCTATAATACAAATCATCTCAATATTCCATATGCACCTAACTTGTATAAGTTCCCTGCAATAAACAGATAGTATGATTCTTTAACCACTAATTGTTTCTTCTAACGGGGCCATCTTTGTACTTAGAAACTGCACAATGTCTATGGAGTAGTCGTCCACCATTTTAAATGCAAATAATTGTGAATCTAGAAGGATATCATCTAGATTCCCTACATCTTTTCCTGATAGTATGCGCGATAGTTTATATGGTCCTGCATTCAACTTCCTTGGTTTCACAACAACCTCAAAATCATATTCCTGAAACAACAGTAATCACCTTCATATTCTCCCCCCCCAAGTATTTTAGTGCATAATGGTTTGTATGCATCTTAAAATGAGAACCCAATCAACATTGTCTAAATTTCCGCAACACATATACCATTTCCGATCCTTCGCATTCTGTGGTAGTATAATTCTTCTTTTCCATCGATAGTTTCCTGCTTGCAAAAGCAATTGGGTGATCTATGTCTCCTTCTCCTGGTTGAGATAACATTGCACCCAAATATAAGGATGGCACATATACATGAACATAGAATTCCTTTTTCCAATCTGG
Source organism: Picea engelmannii (assembly GCA_009831015.1). Lineage (NCBI taxonomy): Eukaryota > Viridiplantae > Streptophyta > Pinopsida > Pinales > Pinaceae > Picea > Picea engelmannii. The sequence continues at coordinate 29,455 of ML805468.1, forward strand.
AAAGATGAAAATCGACATGGTCACTAATTTCTTCTTTAGTGTGTCCAAACCCTTTTGTCATTCCTCATTCCATTGGAACCTAGCTTCCTTGTTCAACAAATTCTCCATCGGTGTTGTAATCTGTGTATAACCTTTGATGAACTTCCTGTAATATCTTTTATGACCTACAGTTTCCATCAGCTGTCTAACTGATGTAGGTGGTTGTAAATCCATAATGACTGCGATCTTAGCAGGATCCACCAATAAGTCCTGCTTGCAGATCACATGGACCAACAAAATTCCAAAAGGCACATAGAAAATACATTTCTTTAAGTTCAACAAAATATAACATTGTCTACACCTATCCAACATTAACCTAAGTACTTCTATGTGATATTTCAATAAACTAAACATGGTCCAATCATCTAAGTACAATTCAAGGAACTTATGAATAAATTCCTTAAAAGATGCAACAACAACTCTTGAAAAATATGCAGGTGCATTCTTCAGTCCAAAATGCATCACTGTGTATTGATAACTTCCCCACTCTGTTGCAAAAGTAGTCTTATACCTATATTCCTACGCAATCTTTATCTGATGGTACCCTGAGAAGCCATCTGTGAAAAAACAAGTCTCCTTCCCTCCTACATTTTCGTACCTCATCTGTGAATGGTGTTGGAAATGGATCATGTAGACATGCATCATTTAGCTTCCTTAGATCTACCCAAATCATGATTCCTCTTGTTTTCTTATCCTGTACCACCATTGGACTTATCCATTTGGATTCCACCACTAGTTCAATGATACTTGCTGCTAACATCATGTCTATCTCTTCCTTTACCTTCTCTTTATACTTCGGATTTAACCTGTAGGGTCTCTATCACACTGTCTTAGAATTTGGTTTCAAAGGGATCTTCATCTCTCCTAAATCACTAGTTATCCCCTTCATTTATTAGTATGTAGTTGGGAATAGATCCTGATACTCGTGAAATAGATATGCAATCTTCTCCACTGTTTCATCATTCCAATAACCTCATATCTACGCAAACTTTGGATTCTCTATCATCCCAATGTTTACCTTCCACATATTTATTGGCTATGTGCATGCAACAGACTCAAACTCTGGCCCTTCTACTGCTTGTTCCCCCTCAGTCTCAGGTACTTACACATTCCTTGGATCTTCCTCATCATGTTCTTATTTAGAAACATTGTAACACTCCAGTAATTCATGGATAGTCATAAAATCTTTATGTGCACTACACATAGGTACCGCCTCCATCGACCCTTATTCTAAGAATATCTCGGTCTGAATGACCTGTAAAGCTACATATACTAATGAAGATTCATGTTCAAAAGTAAAAGTTTCCTTGAACCTTTGAGTTAGCTCATGCCAGTTTGTTTTTTCTCTATGCATTTCCAGTTCCAAGTACCAATTCTTAGGAATTGTATCCAATGTATGTATAAACATGTGCGTCCATTCCTCCTTTGATGTCGAACTCCATCTGTTTCTACTCTGCGCAATATGATATGATGAGTCTCTTATCCCTATATACTTATATGCAATATTCTCCAACTTAGTACCAAATCGCACTTGCATTAGTCTTCTACACTGCGACCAGTCTTCCATTCTCTCTTTGTGTGCAACCCACCATCTAGCTAGAGTAGCTTTTAGAGAAACATCCAGTGCCAACAATATTTTATATTCAGGTACCTACAACTCAAATGAATTTACAAACAAACTGATATCAATCAATGTGTTGTACCTGGGTGGATCACATAACTCTATTTCAATCCCGCAATGATCGATTTATGTGTGCACATCGTCTAGTTGATACTTCATGGATCCTTTGTTGCCAATGTTCCAGACCTTCCTCTGAATATGATGTACATGAGCTAATGCGTCTCCAACTTAGCACACCATTTGTAGTTGGGTTAACATAGTCATCCATCCACGCAGTCATGTTATACAAATTTTCAATTTTGTTCCCTCTTGTTGGCTCTATGTACCTCTTCCCTTCCGTTGGATCCAATGGTGCGGTAACCTTTAATTCTCCTACCTCAAATATAATCTCCATCCTTTTTAGATTAGTGATTTCCTGATTATCAAAGGCCCATTCAATTCCCTTCAATGATGGATATGGTTTACTATCATCCATGATATCAATGACTTCAAAATATGTAACGCTGCACACTCCATCTATAATCACAGGTACTCATGTTAATCAGCCAATGGGTATTATCTTGTGTTGGTTCACCAGCCTTAATTGAACATGAGACCAAATCAAACTGGGTTTTCCCATCATTTCCTAGGTCTACTTTGGTAATACATTGACATCATAACCCAAGTCTAAAATAAATTTATCCACATCATATTCCCTAATATGCACACTTATTATGAATTCTTCATTGGTCCTCTTTCTGTGCAGTACTTGATTTACTACCCTCTCTGTGATAGGAATTTCCCTTTCTTGCATGCAATGATCAATAATTTCACATAATACATTCAACTCAGTTTCATATTTCATCAACTCTACACAACTTCTCAGGAACTCTCTTAAAGTACTTACCTTCCTTGATGGCTTCTCTGGAATAGTACGATCATAGATAAGAGGCACATATGTTGTTGATGCAACCCAATCTGGTATGATTATCTCTTTTATTTCCCTCTAAAACGTCTCCTTTTCTTGTTGAGGGTTGAATGTTGGCATAGGTCCTACCTATTTACGTACCCATTTCTCAACCTAATTCCCTCCATTCATCACATCAAAACCTCTTCTAGCTCCTCTGCACGTAATAGCTGTTATTATAGGTCCTTCATTGCGTTTATCGATTGATATCTTATGTACATTATGATTTGTATTCTGGTCTTGATTCCCTCTTGCTTTCCATTTTATGAGTAGTTGAGGATAGTCCTTTTTCACATGATTGTGTGCTCTAGAATATGTGCAGGTTGTACATGGATTTGAGAAATCACAATCTAAGTGTCTTGGTTGATTACAATCATAACATATTATCAACCCTCTACCTCCTTTGAAAAAAATTTCTCTTCCTAGAACTTTGCCAAAATTTCCTCTGTTTCAAGGATTAAAACCTATCTGATTATTGTATTGTGGACCACCTCCTTATGTCACATCATTCTCCTCTTGAATCCTATACACATCTAAAGTTCCCTCTCTCATCAAATCGAATGTGCGACAATCCTTCTCTGGGTTCCCGAATGACTTGCAAAAGTTGCAAACTATGTTCTTTGGCTTACTATGATATTTCTGCAATAATGGACACTCAGTCGAATGTTGTCCCCATTTCTTACATATTTCAGAATATCCCCCTCCTGGTAATGGACTTGGTGCTCTAGTTTCCAAATACTGCGCAAATGTTGGTCATTCATCCTTATGGTGGCCTTCAGTCCTACACTTAGTACACTAGACGTGTTCCTCCTTCTCCTTCCCTTTTGTAAGCTCTGTCAATCGAATTGTCAAGGAAGCTAGCTGCGTCTGTACATGCACCATACCTCCACTGTCTCCTACAGAGATTCTTCCAACTTCATTGCAATTTCCAAAGCTTCAGGATGCGACACAACCTTTTGTTGAATCAATGAACTATGAATCTGTGGCAGTAATCCTGTAATAAACCATTCTTGATGATGTTGATCACAGATATGGAATGTCAATCTACCCATCAAATCCTTAAACCTTTTATCATAGTCCCAAACTAACTCATTCTACACCTGTTTGATTTCCTTCAATTATGTGATGTACTGTGACTCAAATTTTGTCTTCTTGAACTCTTTCAACAATGCTTGTCTAATCTCTCCTAACATCCTTGCTTATCCTATAGGTGTGGTACTCTGCAGTTTCATGTACCAGACTAGTGATCAGCCCCTAAATGTTGTTTCCAACTGTACAATATTTACGACCTAATCCTAGACATTTGTTGGCCCTTGACCAAGTTTTGAGGAAACATTGGTCGTGTTTGACCACTTTTGGGACTTCAACAGGATGAATGAAGATGGAGCGCCCAGGAGAAGCAGAGATCACGGGATCTCACTTGTTTTGTGGACCCAGCAAGGGGTTTTATAGGGTTTATGTAATGGGTTAAGCGATGCCGACCCATTGGTTTACCCATGATTAGGCCATTTTTTAATTGTATAAATAAGTAGCTAAGTGATGTAAGAGTTACTAGTTATTGATTGGCCTAGTGCACTACTCAAAGTTGGCTATGTCGAAGAGTATGTTTGGCTTAGTCCAAGCATTTTGTAAGTTGCTTTGTGCACAGACATTGTATGTAAGGCTCTGTGCTACCGGGGAGTTGGCTCTGTGCCTTGACCTAGTTTAGGGAAGGAGGATCTGGTGCACAGCTCGCAGATCTCCTGTCCTCTGCGGAGTTGGCTCTGTGGATTTATGCACAGGAGCAGAAGAATGTAAGAAGCTTGAAGACTAATAAGGAAGAAGAAGAAGAAGTTGGTGGATGTAGCCCCACACTGGGGTGAACCACGTATATCATGTGTCTTGATATGCTTTGTGCGATGTGATTGATGTTGTTTATGTGTTTATTTGCTTAGTGTTGTTATTATAATGTATGATGAATGCATCCAATATTGTTGCTTAGTGCTTGATGGTATTTGAATGTGAGATTTGAGCTAATGTTATGTTCTAAGAGGTTTTATGGGCTTGATCTTGACTGTTACTGCGCTAATCTGGAATAAGGGTTAATTTGTGATGTGACTAAGAATCATAATATAATGCATATTGTTGGCTAAGTGCTCTGTTAGGTGTTGTAATCACAGATATGTTTCCCAGCTTGGTTGTAGACACCTGAGTCCTACAACCCCCCTGGCTCTACCTCAGGTGAGATTTCATCTGCTCCGCAGGTGTTTCCGAAAGGGTCAATAGTTAGGGTTTTGTTGATGCGTTGTTGAAGTGTTGAACCCTGGGTCTACCCCTGTGCCAACAAATGGTTTCGTTGTCGAGACCTAAAACTGTGATTGTTGGGAACTAAAGAAAAGAGAAATCTATGTGCGTAGATATGTTGTTGTAGTGCGCAGTATTCTACTTGACTTGCGAAGCTCTGTGCTAAGAAAGAAACTAGATCCAAAGAAAAGAGGTAAGATCTTAAAGCTTTGTGCTCTGGTAAAGGTAAGATAAGTGGAAATTGTTTCTTCGAAAGTATGAATCTAGGTATGTTTGATAGATTTTGTACTATTCTGAAAACTAGGGAATAGTTAGAAGAAAGAGTTGATTTGAATAAATTTGATCGAAATAGAGAAAGATATGTTATTCCTATGCATAGAAAGAATTTTTGGACTAATAAGTGGATGCAGGAACCTAGAAAGAATTTTTGCAGATTGTTGGTCCAACACTGTGATCCCAGTGTGTAGTACAGGAGAGGCTAGAACTCGTTTAAAATAAAGAGAGGATTGACACTGTGTTACAATTGCAGAAGGTCAGGACATCTTGCTAAAGAATTCCCTGGTATAGGTCCTATTTGTCTTTGTTGTAAAGCTATTGGTCATGAGGTTGAGGATTGTCCAAGGATGATTGCTAAAGTTGAAAAGATGAATATGAGTCAAGAAAAGGATATCTTAGAGAATCATATAGAAAAAGAGTCAGAGACTATGTTAATATAGTTAAAATAAGTAATGGCTGATCACAGAGACATCAGTTTACTAGAGATCCTGAGAGAAAAACAACTCATAGTTACAAGAATAGAAGACTTTGACATAGACTGTGTATTAGATGAAGAAACACATGTGAATATTATGCCAGAAAGCACTTGGGAAATTTTGGCAAAGCCTGCTATGATACCTTCATTAGGAAGGATAGGATTGTTTAAAGGAAAGATGATAACCCTATGTGGAAGAGTTACTAATATACCTATTATTGCTCATGAAAAATCGGCTGAAGAAGAATTTGAAGTCATTAAATTTGTTGAGAACAATGCCCCCTTTCCACTTTTGTTAGGAAATACTTGGATTGAGAAGTGCCAGATCAGAAGGAAAGCAGATGAGGAAGCTACAGAACAGAAAAAGAAAGAACTGAGGGATCTCATAACCAGAAAAATAGAGCGACTAATAGAAGCACAAGAGGCTAAGTCAAAGCAATAGAGGGCAAGAGAATTAGCTATTGAGGTTGAAACAATGAAAAAAGATTTGAAGGATCTATCCATGCAAGAAAGAAGAATACCTAACCTAGAGTTAATAAGAGAAGAGGTATTACCTTTGAACCCTTTGGAAGAACATCGACAATGCGAAGTTACTATGCTAAGAGAAAGTAAGAAAAAGAATGGAAAGAGGAATCTAGAAACTAAAATCACAGGAAAGAAGGCAAGGAAGCTCAGTAAGAAGAGAGCCAAGTTAGAAAAACTATAGGAGGTTCCTTAGAAGACTTCACAGGAGGCAGATCTACAGAACTTGAACCTCGCTAGAATAGCAGAACCACGTAGAACGAAACTTTGCCACTGCAAAGCTATATGACCGTTGGAGGCACCCCGACCGTTAGAATGACACTCCAAAATGGCTAAAAACACAATTATTGATGGAAATACTGCCATTGGACCATTGAGACTGCGCCATAAAGGAAAGATGTGCATTGATGGATGTATTCCTTCCCGTTGGAGGAATCTGTTACGACGCTTGCTTATTTAACCCGTTGGACGCTATGTGAAGACCACTTTTTGCAACCCCTGATATCCGATCTAACAGAGAATTGAGTGTATATCGTGATGTGCTTTCTAGACCTCACCATCCATGTGATTACCTCGCTTGTCTGTTGTCTACCCAATCTATTTGATTACAAGTGTAAATGTTGGGCGAACATAGCACATTAGAAAAATTAGTGGAGGAGATTCTCATGGATCTCATGGCTAAGAGAGTCATGTCTGATGGATTACAGGCGTCGTCAACTGGGGGATTACAAGTATCAACTTTGATTGCACATCGTTCTAGCCAAACCGTGACTGAGAAGCGAAGCAAACACTACGACGATATGGCTAACGCAAAGAAGATCCCGTCGGTCTTGCCATATTACATACCGCCTTTGGCTGGCACAGTGAACCACGATAGTATCCCACGTGACTTTGAATACACGTTGATAACTGTGTACATCCCAAAGGAGATATGCATAGTTGGACCCCAGTTAGGACACATCCCAGCCTTGAAGAACAACGACTTCAACCTTGGAGACCAAAATAACTATGCGATGCTCGCGCTGCATAGGTATCTAATGAAGACAACTTGGAAGAAGCCACACATAGTCTCCCAGTCGTGGATAAAGGAGTTCGCGCAATCAACGATCCTGAACGTGATGAAGATCCCTCACTTTGGCCAACAACAGGAGGTTAACGCTTGTGTTAAACTCCTCCTATCGTGCTACCACGGAGGCTATCTATGGCTTGACAAGCACATCATTGTGGATCTGACACTGATCCACCTCATCACAGGACTAAGCATGCAGGGGCTAGGCCCTAAACAGTTCTACCCAGGGAAGACTTTTGATCGCTCCTTGGCACAACGCATAAAGGAAAATTATGGCGACGTAGAGAAAATAAAGTTAGGCTACAAGGTAGCCTCCATCCAGGATGGAACAGTGCACTTAGCTTGTCAACTTATAGCTGGTAAGCTTGTCAGAAAGAACCGTTCGACACAGGTCACTGGATTTTTAGTAGACCTTGCAGGGAAGTGCATAGAAGGAATGAAAATGAACTGGGCAAGTTACCTCGTCAATGAGTTGGAGAAGGACTGTTGCAAAGCACAAGACCAGGGATATGAGTTTCATTTTAGTTGGCTATTAGTACTGATCACCTTTGTCGCTTGGCAGATGCCGAAAGGAGCGACATTTCCCGAAGTTGAGCCATTCGAGCCGTTGGTCGCAAGGTTATCCACCTTGTGGTATACAAATGACATGTCGAAGAAGTGGCAGTCGAATGTTGTATTCCATGCTTACTACCAGTAGCTGAAGCACGCCATTCAGGCATTTCCACGAATGACCCCGAACACACTGCACCAGTACAGGCCACTAGTAAAGCTCCACAGAGATCGACACTTTATGTATATCACTACACGCAGGGATGAAAGCAAGGAGGAGTTGCAATCCTATTACAAATTGACCAACGAATATATGGAGGAGATCACCAAAGACTGGCCAGCAAAATTCCTTGTACCAATTAACGCTGCAAAACTCTCTGACCCCGACATCATAGGAATTCCATTGGTCACCCGGGTCGAACATGATGGACAAAAGAAAAAGAATAAAAAGGAGGACGTGCAGAACATTAAAAGTGATGAGGAGGACAACGCATTGAGGGAAAGTGGGCCTGAATCACCCGCAGGAGGAGGAGGAGACAAAGTGAACCAAGAGGAAGCAGGGGAAGAATGAGACAAACAAGAAAAAGGCGAATTTACACCGCCGAAGGATCCCCTTACCGAGGCCAAAACATCAAAGAAAAGGAAGGTTTCTCCATATAAACCCTCAGCAAGAAAGTAGACCCGAGCCAATAAGCCTCAGTCGAAGAATGTGCTCACAGTGGACGATGTCGATCTCATCATCGCAGCCATGGAAGATGCTTCAGAGGATATCTTGCAGAGGCATGGAGAAAAGCAGGAGACGTTGTATGAACGAATCGAGAAATAACTGAAAGACCTACAACAAGCCATCCATTCAAGCTGCATAGTACCTACTGCACCCTCTTCATCGGAAAGCACATAATTGGGGGATGAGACCACCCAATTACGAAGGCTAGTAGATGCAAGAGAGGCTCGACTTCGTCGAGTCCACGAAGAGAAGGAGCAGGCTGCAGAACCCTTGAAGCAAGAAAAGGAGGAGGTCTTAAAGCAACTTCGAGCTGCATAGAAGGAGAAATATGAAATTCAGGTGAGCTACGAGGAGGAAAATGCAACGATGCAAAAATAAAAAGACCAGTTGCTCGTAGAGAAGACTGTGGTTAAAGAGGCAGTGACTAAAGAACTTTGCTCTGTGCCAGGCTTGGCACATGAGGAAGAAGATTTAGCCGAAATTCAAGTGGGGAAGCTCGCTGAGGACATTTAACAGCTTCAAGAAAGAGTAACGGAGTTAGAACTTCAAGCAGCGCCGAACGCCTCACAAGAAGTGCACGATTAGAGGAAAGAAATTGCCAGGAGCACAGTAGAAAGAATCAGGGCACTCGCCTCAGAGTGTAAGAAACTGAGTGATAGAAGTGCGCAGACCTATGAGCACCTTGCAGAAGATCCGGAGATGAGGAAATTGGAAGCAAAACTCCAGGAGGTGAATCAGCAGGCATCCACCATGCAAGCACAAATGAAGCTACTTACTACAGTCGAGAATATGAAAAGATCACAGGAACAATGCGCAGTCCAACAAAAAATTACTGCTATCCAGAGCAGAGTCATGGAAGTGACACAGAGACTACAGTCGGTGCAAGACAAAGCCTGTACAATTTTTGAAGAGGTTGAAGGACAAGTCTCGCAGCTATACCAACTGGTTGCAATAGTGGAACAACGCATGGAAGGGCCTATTACCGAGCAAGTGATTCAGGATTTCTTCGAGCAAGAATCTCTGGTGAAGCAACAATTCAAGGAAGCTCGAGCTAAGCTCGAGGTCTTTGAAGCAGCATTGCCTAGATCTGAGTGACTCGAGATGAGTCACAGGTGACTGTTGGGGGCCTGTTGGCCCTTGACCAAGTTTTGAGGAAACATTGGTCATGTTTGACCACTTTTGGGACTTCGACGGGCTGGACAAAGATGGAGCACCCAAGCGAAGTGGAGATCGTGGGATATCACTTGTTTTGTGGACCCAACAAGGGGTTTTCTAGGGTTTATGTAATGGGTTAAGGGATTTCGGCCCATGATTAGGCCATTTTGTAATTGTATAAATAAGTAGCTAAGTGATGTAAGAGTTACTAGTTATTGATTGGCTTAGTGCACTACTCAGAGTTGGCTATGTGAAAGAGTATGTTTGGATTAGTGAAAGAGTTTTGTAAGTTACTTTGTGCATAGACATTGTATGTAAGGCTCTTTGCTACTGGGGAGTTGGTTATGTGCCTTGCCCTAGTTCAGGGAAGGAGGATCTGGTGCATAGCTCGCAGATCTCCTATCCTCTGCAGAGTTGGCTCTGTGGCTTTGTGCATAGGATAAGAAGAATGTAAGAAGCTTGAAAACTCATAAAGAAGAAGAATAAGAAGTTGGTGGACATAGCCCCACACTTGGGTGAACCACGTATATCTTGTGTCTTGATATGCTTTGTGCGATGTGATTGATGTTGTTTATGTGTTATCTGCTTAGTGTTGTTATTATAATGTATGATGAATGCATCCAATGTTGTTTCTTAGTGGTTGATGGTATTTGAATGTGAGATCTGAGCTAATTCTATGTGCTAAGAGTTTTTAAGGGCTTGATCTTGATTGTTACTGTGCTGATCTGGAATAAGGGTTAATCTGCAATGTGACTGAGAATCACAATATAATTCATATTGTTGGCTAAGTGCTCTATTAAGTGTTGTAATTGCAGATATGTGTCCCATCTTGGTTGTAGACACCTGAGTCCTGCAACCCCCCTGCCTCTACCTCGGGTGAGACTTCATCTGCTCTGCAGGTGTTGCCGAAAGGGTCGTTAGTTAAAGTTTTGTTGGTGCATTGTTGAAGTGTTGAACCCTGGGTCTGCCCCTGTGCCAACAACATTCTTCGCAGCCAAAATTGTTTCACATACGAACATATGTTTCTCTAGGTCCTCCAACCTAACTCCTTAGAACTCAGGCAGTCTCATGGTGTTTTCTATCCCCTTGAAGATGTTGGTTGAATCTTATTCGTCACACTGCTTCCACTATTCTGATTACTACTACTCTATCCTCCCTTTCTAACTATAAGTGCTTTTGAAAAATACTGAAATGTGATTTTCGATCTAGTCGATGCACACATGGTCATGGAATCGACACATGTGTTGTGAGAAATTCATCTTGCGGACAGGTTGAATTCTCCTTAGACTAAAATCATAATCTAATACAGATTTGAAACAAGTGGTGACTGACTTCCTTTTAGATTAATCTTTTAATCCTATATATAGAAGGAGATAATTATACTAACCTTAAGTATAACATTTTTCCTCCCTGCTCCAAGCTTCTCGATGATCAAAGCAACCTACAAGAATAGGAGGAAAAAAACTCTTCTTCTACCAGATCTCATTAGGAAAAGACTAATCTATATAATCTTTATTTCATGTAAGCATTAGACACATGCACAAACAACAATTGAAAGGAACATGCTAAGTTTATTCATCATAAGTGAAAACTTACATACGGATGATGGCACTAGTATTCCAAGTCTTCTTTCCTCCATCCCTTGAATGCACACACATGTATTTCATATTTTCTCTCAATATCAAAAGTTTCACACCTTATCAAATTCATCTCCCTTTCCCCCATGGATGGCCTTGCTTATATAGGCTTTGGCAAGCTCAACCACCATTAGAAAATGAAGGGAAGGTTGTGATATTTGGAACCCCATAATGGAATGGAAGTTGAGTGACTCAAAGATATGAGTCATCACTCATCCATAACGACCCAAATATCCTCAGAGATGTCCCTTATATAAAGGTGGAATTAGGACCAATTGACTGACGCTACCCCAAATCTTGAGACAGGGTGTCACTGACACCTCCTGATAGTGCTCTAGGGAGTGTCACCCAGGGACTGAATCCCCCTAAATATGGGTAGGGGATCGTCACCCTTCCAACAAAGTCAAACTTAGGGTAAAAATCATATGATAGACCTTCAAAAAATGATTTTCTCTTCTTTCTCTTGACTAGGGAAGTGACAAAATGTTGTCCCATGGTGTCTAAGTTGGTTAAAAATGAATGTGACACTTAGGAAAGTGTAATTTTGATATTACAAAACTTAACAATGCAACTGTACATAAGTGTGACACTTAATAAAGTGTTGTTTTGGTATTATGACACTTACCGTAATAGTGACAAAAGTGTGACACTTTGTACGACACTAGGTATAGTAATGTGTAAATTTTGTGTGTAACATATTCCCCCCTAAAGTGAAAGGTCAAGAGAGAAGTGAATGGCCGAAACACTTTACAAATGATGATGTGTGGAAAGGAACTGGAGAAGAATAGCCTATCGAAATCTGCAACCAATCAATGAATGATATATATGTATCCTCGAGGAGGGAATACCCATGCTCATAAAAATGACTCAAAGCATGGCCACCGACCAATGCATTGCAGTTCCAAGATAGTACTGACCAAGGATATGGCCACCAAACATACAACGTGTATCCATATCTCCATGACTTAAACAATTCATAGCCATGAGAATGATACACAGTGGAGCTATGACATGATATGAATATAGCCACAGAACAATACAAAGTGGATCTATGTAACAACATATATCAGTAAATACTCCTATCACAACCTGGGTAAGACATATATATTAGTGGTAGGTGCCTGACAGATACCCAGGGTCTTCATCTTGTTCCTGAACTGGTACGAATCTAACCATGTAAATAGATTCCCTGTTGTCGAACATGGTAGAAACCAATTGATTACTGGCCATTGATGTATACCGTTAATAAGTGCGAGGGAAATCATAATTGATGTCAATGACACCCAAGTTACCTTAGTACAATCCATCGAATGTGAACAATGATATGAAGTTGAACATTCAACGAAATCTTCCGATAAAGGGCCAATGATGGAAGCCCACTGTTGAAAGAGAATAAACCTGTTATTGAGGCATGCATGCTCCAAAGTACTAAACTGGTTTCTGAGTCTAATTCTCGGATAATGTGTTGGGTTCAGAAGGAAAAGACTCTTCGAAGGAGGGCCATGATGTATCCCCCTTCATTGACACAAAACAAGTACTGGAAATGATGTGGAATGGAGCATTATGGACTGACATGAGGACACGAGCATGTGATACTATAGAGGTTGACCAAAATGTTGAGCAAAGTTGACACTTCCCTTGAGCATTGTGGGTGGCATGACAAGTGACTTGGTGATGTTGACTCAGAGAGACATGAACCAGGACCCAAAGTGATGACAATCATGATACTCTCGACTGAAACAAAAAAGTGTGACGAAACATGGAATTGGTAACTCTTCGAATGAAACCAAAAAGTATGATATGAATCTGAGGTGAACGGACTCCAACTATACGACATAATGCAGATAGGTTCCATGTTCAAGGGAGACAAAGACTTGACCTACTTCTTTCAATTTCCCCCCCAGCATGCTTGGCGAGTACCCATTTGTTTTTTAACGGGCTTGAGGAGGATAACAAATTCCTAGTATAGCTCACCTTGATCGGTGAGTCCCTCATCATATTTTTAAAGGACCTGAAGAAGGAGGTGTTCACTCCCACATGGGTCCTAGATGGGTCCTTTAATGAATAACTTTACCATTCTAGAGAAGGTAAATTTGGTGGATTTTCATGTTTAGGGAGTTTGAAAAGCACTTAAAGGAAACTCCAAACTTGACTTTTTTGTAAATTCAGTCTCCCAAGTCTGAAAAAAGTGTAAAACACAAGGGAGAATTCTTCTAACCGAGGTGGGTTATAGTGATCCTTTTTTTGTAATTATTCTTACGATGCCGAAAAAGGGGTAAAATACCACTCAAAATACACCCTTTCAAATCCTTTTAATGAGTGTGAAAGGAAACAAGCTCACTCGACAATATTTTCATGTATATGGAGTCTAAAAAAGAGCTTAAAGGAGACTCCAAATAATTCATTTTTCATATAGATTTTATGAGTCTGAAAAAAGTGATTAAATTGTAATCGGTAACCTATTCTCATGTATTTATAGGCATGAGAAAGAACAAATACTAATCTCGGTAACCTATTCTCATTTATTTACGAGCATGAGAAAGAACAAAGACTAATCTCATGGTAGATTTCATTTTTTCGCGAGCTTGAAACTAGAAAATAAACTATCCTCAGGGTACTTCCCAACATAATTTCCAAATTTTTCTGGAGATACCCATGGGTGGTTGGTAATTTCCCCCCAGCTTGAAAAGATAGTGGCTTAACTCCAGCATGATGTCCATAGTTTCGAGACATGCCCCCCAGGCTTTGTTTTGTCTGCCTAATCTTCCCAATTTCCATACCCAAATAAACTCTTGGTTACTAATAGGTAAATGTTCACTAGAGAGGGAAGGAGAAAGAGGGTCAACTAACATAGGAAGATGAAATGAAGGTTCAATTACGAGATCTAGTGAAAGACTCAACTCAACATTTACGAGATCTATTAAAAGACTCGACTCAATGTTTATGAGATCTCGCAAAAAGACTCGATTGAACTATAAGGGATTCAATTTCATTTTCTAATGAGCTTGACATAGACAATGAACTGTGCTCATGGCCTCTTGGTTCAATCCCCAGACCTCTGTTTCCTTTTTTAATGATATTGACATAGAAACGGGAACTATGCTCATAGACCTCTGATTCATTTTTTAACAAGCTTGACATAGAAACATGAACTATGCTCGTGAACTCTGGGTTCGATCCCCAGACCTCTATTTCATTTTTTAACGATCTTGACACAGAAACAGGAACTATGCTCATGGACCTCTGATTCATTTTTTAAAGATCTTGACACAGAAACATGAACTATGCTCGGGGTGTCTGTTTCATTTTTTAATGAGCTATTATATTATAGGACTAAACTGAGAATTATCTTCCTCTCCTTCTATGTATGGTATTTCTACGATCTGGACGATTGTGCAGGGTTCTCTTCCCTCAGGCTCACTGTGTGGCTCTCCTTTATCAGCCCATTCTTCCACCTCTTGTACCTTCTCCCACTACGCAACACTCCAAACTCGTCTTCCTCTTCTGATACCACTTATTTGTTTCTCTGCATCCTTAGTCCCTTCCTTGCTTCTTCATTTCTTCCTTCATTCTTTCCTAACTTCAGACTATCCTCTTGTCATCCCCCGGTTCCCATGTGTGTGTGAATCCACTTAGAAATCAGAATCCATTGTCATCACACACTTGTCACACAATAACATCTTTATCCAAGTACCCAATAATTGCATGAATATCATGCACGAACCCTTGAAGAAATCCCTCTCTACAACATTGTATGGTTGGGTACAATCCACTGCAAACTCTATAATATAACCTCCCAATATATTGTCCAACTAGAAATCAACTGCACGAGAAGTCTTATTACTTACAAAATTCAACTTCCTTACCAACTCAAGAGTCCAATTCCTCGGCGTTGTTGTTTTGTACCTTCCATTATTCTCCACTAATATTTATAACCAATCAGTCAAAATAATCATGAATTCGCCAAAGAAAATCGCATGTAGATCTGTGTACACATACCTTTGCATCCATTTCTCATTTCTCATCCGAGGGTTTCTATTCTCTTTTTGAGAAAATTCTTGTTCCTCCCCTTCTAGCCATTCTGGTATCTCTTTCTTAGTCAACCGCCAAAACATTCCCTCAATAACAAATTTTGGGTCCTGACAACAAAATCATTTGTTGGCTCATGTGGTTGTAAGACCCTAAGTTCAACTTATCTAACCAACAAAACCATTCAGACACCAGCCCTTTCAACATCACCTTCATGCAAGTAAAGTCTCACTAGAGGCATCTATTGGGGCTATAGGGACCAAGTTTCTATAGGAATGAGGGGATGGGAGGTGATCATCTTATTCATTCTTACTTATATATTTTGTGTGCATTACCCTATGTCTATTATTCCTTGATTACTTAGTGAATTCAATTATATAGCACCATTATACTTCGTATTGCAACATAAACTATTTACCATAACATCCATAACTATTGCGCAATGAACATATAGTAAACATATCTAGTCTAACATGTATAAACCCATTATTAATAAACAATCACATGAATCACACACATAAAGACACGGATTTAACATGGTTCACCAAACTTTGGCTACGTCTACAACGACTCGCTTCTTTATTATGCTTTTTGTAATCATTCTAGGCTTATGCACTATGCTTACAATGGATACATCATGATATATCTCTCCACCTTGCCTAGTCACTTTGCAGTGCAAGTCTCTCTCTGAAAATTCTCCCTAAAAATTCAGACATAGACTCTCTCTCATTTTCAATCTATTGTATAGGTCTCTCTTCATGGAACCTTTTCTTCCCAGCCCATTACATATTTATACATGGAATCTAGGGCTCAAAACCCTACTTTCTTATCCCCAAAAACCAATTACAACTCAATCTGACTCATTACAACTCATGTTGAATAATTTTTTAGTCGTGCTTTTCCTTCTTTTGCATCCACATGCCTCTTTTTCCTTCCCTTCTATTGTTCTTCCTGCTTTTGTGCCTCTCTCTTCTTTTGCATGTCGAACTGTTGTACTTCCTTTTATCCTTCTCCGTATTCCAACTTTATTCTCTAGATTTATTCTCCCACTTTATCTTCCATCTTTATTCTCTGCCAATTATGATTTTACTGCACACTTCAATCCTGAATGCGCCTTTACTGTGAACTCCTTTCCCTCCTTCTCTTCTTTATTCTACTGTTGTGCACCTCCTCCATACTTAGTATTTTCCTCAAAATTGTATCTGAAATGCTTGTCCAACAACCATTTCAAAATTATAAAAGAGAATATAAATTCACATGATGAAAACCTCTTTGAGGCATCTGGGACATGTCTCTTCTTGAAAACATCCTCAAGGGAATCCCATGCCTATCGAAAGAGAGAGAGTGAGAGATAATTTCCTCGTGGTGAAAATATCCTTAAAGCACCATGAGGTAGAGAACCGGTGAAAACTAGAAATAACATCATTACTTTGAAAAACAAAGATAACAAAAATGAGAAAAAGAAAAAAGACATAAGAATGTGCATCAATTGTTTACAAGTATGTAGCATCAACATTCCACATTAGCTCGAGTATTCCATATTCCTACAAAAGAAGACCGAGGTCAACACATCTCCTTCAAAAGATCAACATTAGAATAAGATGAAGTTGCAATTCAACACATTTACAAAAACCTAGTTTCAGAGGAGCCCACAACATCTCAACTCCAATGGTTAGCATGCAAAATATACAAGGAATATAGCTTCAATAAGAAATTATCATCTACTTACCTACCTCAATATTTATTGAACATGAGATACTCCATTCAATCCAAGATCATATGGTAGCTTTGATTCATGTAAGAATTCCACATTCTTCATCCATCAACCTTGGTCTCTTTGTGCACAACGTTTTCAAAAGGGTAACTTGAAGAAGTATTCATAGAAAAGGAATCTTCTAAAGAATATTGCAACCTATTCTTTCTCTCATTCACCAACACTACTCAGTCCAAGGAAAACAAGGGAGGATACAACACATATATCAACATCAACCACATAAGGATCGTGACGCATTCACACCCTTGGGCACGCCCGCTCACACAAGATCTTCTCTTCTCTTGGCCCGAAGAACGTCAAGGTTCTTCTATTTCCCTATCGGGAAATATACTGAAAGATCTCTTCACGCGATCCCCCCTTCCTTAATTTACCGGGGAATCGAAACTCGTGACTTCGCGAGTTCAAAGGTTGAGCACTGGGTTCTCGAATCCCCGAGACCCGATATGTCAGTCAACGATGACTTCCTCTTTCCTCTATCGGGACTTTGCTCTATCGCGACTTCGTTACTCGCGATACCAAGCACGCGGTTTTCCAACTTCCGATACCCGATGCGCCGAAACGTCGATGCACACGTGAGTTGACTTTTCAACGGTCCCTTATCTCGTCGGGACTTTGGACTTCGCGGGATCACGAATCCTAACACTAATATCTCGGGACTTCTCGTGGCGAGATCCCGATGACTTCGTGCCACCTGTATTCCACTTCTCCAACTCACTGTGGCCCACACTTCCTACGCAGTCGTCGAGATATCGCGTATCGCAATATCGCAATTCCTGTGGCCAAATCTTCGTTTCTTTTCTTGCGAAACCCCGATAGGCGATCTCGCGATTGATCCCACGGCCCTGACTGGCTTGGATCAACGGCTCGGCCTTCCTGAGCTTTGAACCTCTTGATACCTTCACTGTATATTACCTGCTCTTCTGTGAGATCTGACGGCTCACAAGGTGTCACAAATTCTTCTCGGAGAATTCCGACCATCCTTCCTTCTTCAGAAAAAATCTGCGAAATGACGAGACGTCCTCCCACCAAACTCGTCACCCTGCGCCCAAACCTGTGATGCTCCTTGTAACCTTCAAGGCACAACTTCGACCATTGTATTTCAACAAATTTAAGGCCTTATCACTCCTGAGCTTCCTTATGACTCTCGATTCCTCAGAAAGAAACTTTGCACGCACTCTTTGCGGAAAATCTTCAACAACGTCTAAGTGTTGAAGTCTCTGACACTGCGCACAACTGCAGCAACAGTCCTTCAATACTCTCGCTCAGAATCGCAACTCTGAGACTTATCTTAGCTTGCGCACTCCTTGCATGGATCTTGTGCCCAACTGCACCTTTTGAGGAAATGAGAACAAAAGTTATCCCTAATTGAACCCTTCTGTCGACGCACTCCTTGCAGACAAATTCGACTACACTCCTTGCAGGAATCCTCTGGCTCAAATAGAGAAACAATTGAAACTCATCTCTTCCTCCCTTCAGACTTCAATTCAACCATGAAATCATATACACAATACATAAAAGCAAATGTATAACAGGAAGCAAACATCCATGAGCATAACATCAATACAGAGAATCAGACCCAAACCATGAAATTGAATCAAATATCTTTCTATTAATTCAAATCTCTGTACATGGGTGTTCTTCATACAGTTCTTTGCATGCTCTTCTGCTTCTTCTCAATAATCTTCCTCAGGCTTATTGTTACAATGTTACAATGAGGGTGTCTATATCCGTTCTCCCTCTTGGACTCTAAAGCTATCAAATCTAAAATTTAAAATCATATCTACCAGCATTAACTATCTTAAATGTCGTCTATCTACTAAAGGACGAGAGCTATCCGCTCAAGTTCCATTTACAATATACAAAGGCACTCCTTCTTAATGGCTCATTTAAGATTCGCGCAACAATCCCAAAGTATTTTCAAAAATTTGTGCTGGCTTGTCCAGCTGTCCTCCGCTTCCATGCTGGATCGCTTGATGAGTTGGCGATGCTCCTGCATCATACTCCCTCACTTGAAAATTTTCATGGGCTTATGTCCATGAGATCCGGCATGGTCTGCCCATGCTTCTAGATCACTTCCTCGGTTTCCCAGCTGGCGTCTTCGACTGGGTGGCCCTTCCACTTAACCAGATACTCATAGTATTCTTTCCTCCTGGTCTTCTTACCCACTCTCTTGTCCAGTATGCATTCCATCTGCGGCTTCTCTGCAACTGGCATCTGTTTCAGCCACTGGATCACTGGTTCCTCTATTCCAGTCTCTGCTTCTCCAGCTCTGTATGGGTATAAATCTACGATATTGAATATTGGAGATATTTCGATCCCTTCGGGTAACTCGATCTCATAAGCATTTTCCCCGAATTTTCTCAAGACCTTGCATGGTCCGATTTTCTTCATCTTTAACTTATTGTATGTTCCCCTCGAGAACCTTTCCTTTCTTAAATGTGCCAGAACTAGATCACCAACTTCAAACTGAAGTTGTCTCCGATGCTGATCTGCTCTGCGCTTGTACTCCTGGTTTGATTTCAGCAACCGCTCCTTCACCCTGTTGTGAAGTTCTTTCATTGCCTCGGCAAAATTATATGCACTAGCGCTGCTAGTAGCAGTTTGTTCTGAATCCATCAACTCAGAAACTCCCCTCAGTTGTGTGCCATATACAACCTGAAATGGGCTTCGGCCTGTGCTTCGATTCACCGAATCATTGTATGCGAACTCTGCCTGTGGTAATATATGGTCCCAACTGCTGTGGTGCTCTGTCACCAAGCTTCTCAGTAAGCCTCCTAGACTTCTGTTTGTCCATCCGTCTGAGGATGATACACAGAACTAAACATCAAGTTAGTCCCCATATTTTTTCATAAGGTCCTCCAAAAATGCCCTATGAATTTAGTGTCTCTATCTAAAACTATGCTTTTCGGCAACCCATGAAGTCGAACGACCTCCTTGAAAAAGAGATTTGCGATGTGAGTCGCATCGCTGGTCTTCTGGCATGGGATAAAATGTACCATTTTCAAAAATCTGTCGACCACCACAAAGATAGAGTCAAACCCTCTTTGTGTCCTTGGAAATCCAAGTACGAAATCCATGCTTATCGCCTCCCGAGGTCTCTCTGGTATGGACAATGGTTGATATAGCCCTACATTCTGCTTTCTCCCCTTCGAATGCTAGAAAACTCTGCATCTGTCAATGAACCTCTTGACATCTGCTCGCATCCCCGGCCAAAAGTATGATTCGCTCAGCTTCGCGAATGTTTTGTCATGGCCAAAGTGTCCTGCCAATCCACCACTGTGCTTCTCTTTTAGTAAGTTCTCCCTCATGGAGCATTTCAGAATACACAGTTGATTGCCTCTGAACAACAACCCTTCCTGGATCATATAGTCTATCCAAGGACTCCTATCTCTGAGAAATGGATTCTCAACTGCTTCATATGCTTCTGCAAAATCTTCATCACCTGCATACATGTTCCTGAGATCATCAAGGCCTAAGGTCTTGACTCGGAACTCCTGCAACAACAAACACTTCATGCTCAAAGCATCAACCACTTTGTTAGCAGTACCCGAAATATGCTTAATTACAAAAGTGAAATTTTGCATATACTCTACCCATTTGGCATGTTTCTGATTCAACTTCTCCTGTTGAGTCACAAACAGCAATGCATGATTGTCACTGTACAACACAAATTCTTTGGGTATCAAGTAATGCCTCCACTTATTCAGTGCTTGTATGATAGCATAAAATTCTTTATCATACGTGGAGTATTTCAGTTTCGCCTCATCCAGCTTCTCACTGAAATATGCAACCGGCCTGTCTTCCTGACTCATGACTGCTCCTATAGCAAATCCACTTGCATCACATTTCACCTTAAATGTCTTCTGGAAATCTGACAACACCAAAACTGGTTGTTTCGTGATCTTCCGCTTCAACAGATTGAAGCTCTTCTCAGCATCTATTGTCCAGTGAAAAGAATTATGCCGCTTCTTCACTGTATCCATCATCGCTGCGCTAATCCCACTGAAATTCCTGATGAACTTCCAGTAGAAACTAGCCAAACCATGAAAACTTCTCACCTCAAAAATATTTCTTGGTGATGACCAATTCTTGATCACTTCCACCTTGTTTGGATCCATCCTCAACTCATTCGCCGAAATAACAAAACCCAAGTAAATGAGCTCTGTCTTCATAAATGATGACTTCTTCATGTTAATCAACAACCTCTCCTGATGTAGCTTCTTCATCACAATGGCCAAATGCTTCAGGTGTTCAGCCTGTGATTTACTGTAAATCAGTATGTCATCCAAATAAACAATGACAAATTTCTCAATGAATTCCCTCAGGACTTCATTCATTAACCTCATAAAGGTACTTGGTGCATTTGTTAAGCCAAACGGCATGACAAGCCATTCATACAACCCTTCGTTGGTTTTGAAGGTTGTCTTCCACTCATCGCCTTCCCTCATGCGAATCTGGTGGTATCCACTTTTCAAATCAATCTTTGAAAAGTATCTTGCTCCACTCAGGCAATCCATCAGATCATCCATTCTCAGCAATGGGAACCTGTACCTGATGGTTATTTTGTTGATCGCTCTTGAGTCAGTGCACATCCTCCAGCCTCTGTCTTTCTTCAGACTGAGTACTGTCGAAACAACACATGGACTCAAACTCTCTCTGACCAACCCTTTGTCCAACAAATCCTGGACTTGTCTTTTAACTTCCTCATTCTCCTGCGGCGTCAACCTATACGCGGCTTTATTCGGCAAACTGGCTCCTGGTATGAGGTCTATATGATGACTCACACTCCTCATTGGTGGCAATGAAAGAGGTAGTTCGTCCACTATAATGTCAGCGAACTCTTCCAGCAGTTCCTGAACTTCATCTGGCAAATCATCCACTCTTGTGCTAGTCAGAATAATCCTTGGCTTTCTGACCACAAAGAATTGTGGATCTTCCTTCTTCTTCACCTCTGTAAGAAGTTCCTTCCCACTCATGAGAAGTACTGTGTTTCTTACTTCCGGCTTCACCTATTTATCTTTTATCAAAAGCAACATATGTGTTCTCCCATTCTTCTCCAGGGTATATGTGTTCATTCTCCCATCATGAATCACATTTCTGTCATATTGCCATGGTCTACCCAGCAATAGATGACAAACATCCATGGGAATAACATCACAAAAGATCTTATCATTAAAACCTCCTATCTTGAACTCGACTAAACATTGTTTAGTAAAAGTTACCTGGTGTCCTTTCTGTAGGCACGAAACTCTGTATGGGCTTGGATGATTAGTCGTCTCCAGCTCCAGCTTCTCTACCATTTCTGTAGACACGAGATTATCCATGCTACCACTATCTACGATGACCTTGCACACCCTGTCCTTGGTCTTGCAAGTAGTCCTAAAGAGTTTGGTCCTTTGGACTGAGCTTTCCACCTCCTTCTCGGGTGTCAAAAGGACTTTTCTCATCATAAGCGATCTTCCACCTTCTGCGTCTTCGGCCTCAACATCCCACTTCTGTGCCTCGGTGATGTGAGCTTCTCCAAGGTCCTTCTTTTTCTTTGGGAATTCGTAAGACTTGTGCCCATTCTTCCCACATGTAAAACATGTGATTACTCCACCTCTTCCTCTTCCTCTACCTCTAGTACGAGGAAAAGTGTTGTTGTCAGCATATCCTTCGCTCTGCTCTGTATGCTGCCCTCTCTGTTCAACATATGGCCCTCTCTGCGAGGTTCCACCTCTTTCAACTTTACCCTAAGGTTTCTTCCATTCCTCCTTGGGCTTCTAGTATTTGTCTTGGGAAACTGCCTTGCCTTTGGGCTGACTTCTCCCTCACCCTCACTGACCTTGCTTACGTTTCAGCTTCTCCTCAGCTTTAGAGCCAATTGGTAAGCATCTTCCACCGTTCGGATGGTTAGCATGCTTAATTCATCCTGAATGTCGTATCTCAGACCATTCAGATATCTAGCAACCTTCTCATCATCGCTCTCCCGATGACCTGCCCTGATGTTCAGTCGATAGAATTCCTCAGTGTATTCTTTCACTGTCATCAGCTTCTGTCTCAGGTTCTGCATCCTCCTGAAAAGAGTAATTTGGTAATCTCTCGGGATGAATTTCGCTTTCATCTTCGCAATCATTCGATCCCATCTCTTGATCTTCTTCTTGCCCTTGCAGCGTCTGTCAGCTTGTAGCTCGTCCCACCACAATGCTGCATGTCCTTTCAAGCGCGTAACAGCATGCTTGACTTTCTTATCTTCTTCGACATCTTCATAGTCGAAGTAAGTATCTAGAGCTCTAATCCAATCAAGAAGCTCCTCGGCATCCAAGTTTCCCTCATAAAATGGAATATCCATTTTCACCTTTGCACCCATTCTGGCAATGGCTTTGATTAAGCGCTCATTTGCTGCATCCTCGGCTACAACTTCCTCGTCGCGCTCAGCCTCAATCTCACTCTCGGAATCACTGAGATCCCCTGCACTAGCTGTGCGTCTTTGCGCTGTCTCCATGTCTTCGAGTCTTGCTCGGAGATCACGCATTTTCCTTTCCATCTCTGGATTTGCTACTTGCCTGCCTCTTCTTCGCACCTCCATGTCTTCTAGATCAGGTGACTGTCTTTCTCTTCTTAGCGGCATGGTGAATTCTCTTTCTCTGCTACAGACAGCAAAGAAGTATTCCTGCTCTGATACCACTCTGACGCAGTCACACCCTTGGGCACACCCGCTCACACAGGATCTTCTCTTCTCTTGGCCCGAAGAATGCCAAGTTTCTTCTATTTCCCTATCGGGAAATCTACCCACAGATCTCTTCACGTAATCCCCCTTCCTTAATTTACCGGGGAATCAAAACTCGTGACTTCACAAGTTCAAAGGTTGAGCACTAGGTTCTCGAATCCCCGAGACCCGATATGTCAGTCAACGCTGACTTCCTCTTTCCTCTATCAGGACTTTGCTCTATCGCGACTTTGTTACTCATGATACTAAGCACGTGGTTTTCCAACTTCCGATACCTGATGTGCCGAAACGCCGATGCACACGTGAGTTGAATTTTCAACGGTCCCTCATCTCATCGGGACTTCGGACTTCACGGGATCGCGAATCCTAACACTAATATCTCGGGACTTCTCGCGGTGAGATCTCGATGACTTCGTGCCACCTGTATTCCACTTCTCCAACTCATTGTGGCCCACACTGCCTACGCAATTGTCGAGATATCGCGTATCGCAATATCGTGATTCATGTGGCCAAATCTTCGTCTCTTTTCTTGTGAAACCCCGATAGGCGATCTCGCGATTGATCCCACGACCCTGACTGGCTTGGATCAACGGATCGGCCCTCCTGAGCTTTGAACCTCTTGATACCTTCATTGTATCTTACCTGCTCTTTTGTGATATCTGACGGCTCACAAGGTGTCGCGAATTCTTCTCGGAGAATTCCGACCGTCCTTCCTTCTTCAGAAAAAATCTGTGAAATGACGAGATGTCCTCCCACCGAACTCATCACCCTGCGCCCAAACCTGTGATGCTTCTTGTAACCTTCAAGGCACAACTTCGACCATTGTCTTTCAACAACTTTAAGGCCTTATCACTCCTGAGCTTCCTTACGACTCTCGATTCCTCAGAAAGAAACTTTGCACGCACTCTTTGGGGCAAATCTTCAACAATGTCTAAGTGTTGAAGTCTCTGACTCTGCGAACAACTGCAACAACAGTCCTTCAATACTCTCGCTCAGAATCGCAACTCTGAGACTTAGCTTAGCCTGCGCACTCCTTGCACGACTCTTGTGCCCAACTGCACCTTTTGAGGAAATGAGAACAAAAGTTATCCCTAATTGAACCCTTCTGTCAACGCACTCCTTGCGGACAAATTCGACTGCACTCCTTGCAGGAATCCTCTGGCTCAAATACAGAAACAATTGAAACTCATCTCTTCCTCCCTTCAGACTTCAATTCAACCATGAAATCATATACACATCACATAAAAGCAAATGTATAACAGGAAGCAAACATCCATGAGCATAACATCAATACAGAGAATCAGACCCAAACCATGAAATTGAATCAAAGCTCTTTATATTAATTCAAATGTCTATACATGGGTGTTCTTCATACAGTGCTCTGCATGCTCTTCTGCTTCTTCTCAATAATCTTTCTCAGGCTTATTGTTACAATGTTAGAATGAGGGTGTCTATATCCGTTCTCCCTCTTGGACTCTAAAGCTATCAAATCTAAAATTTAAAATCCTATCTACCATCATTAACTATCTTAAATGTCGTCTATCTACTAAAGGACGAGAGTTATCCGCTCAAGGTCCATTTACAATATACAAAGGCTCTCCTTCTTAATGGCTCATTTAAGATTCGCGCAACAATCCCAAAGTATTTTCAAAAAATTGTGTTGGCTTGTCCAGCTGTCCTCCGCTTCCGCGTTGGCTCGCTTGATGAGTTGGCGATGCTCCTGCATCAGATAGACAAAAGGTCAACTACTATTTGTACGTTTCCTTCACAAGAGTAGATACTACTACATACTTCATGAACATCATCAAATCTATCACAATATAAGAAGAAAAATAGGTCATCCAAGACAAAAATGCTCCAAAGGATACATCTCCATAACAACATTATAGGCCTTCCTAGAAACTTGAATACACAAAATGTAGAGCACAGGAAACTATGCAATTGATCTCACTAGCCTATAAAGGATAATAAAATACCACAAAACTACAAAAGGAGAAAATACACTAAACAGAGAAAGAAAACAATATGAATAAAGACCGGGATACAAAATTCCAACCTACATGTTTTGAAAAAGAATGTAGAATTCACGAGACACAAAGATCATTTCTTTTTATTTTTCAAAATTGAGGGATGAGAAAAATCTATAGGTTTCTAGACCTCGTCCACACTCATCATCACTCCATATCGCATTCCAATCATACCATTCATACTTATTTTCATCATACCACTACAACTATTTCTCACCTCCACCATTCATTTTATTGTATTAAAAAAAAAACATATTTCATTCATCCACCTCACCCATTACATACATTAAATCATTCACTTCCACTTCCTACATCATTCACATACTCATTAAATTATCCCACTACTTTATCCACCCATAGAATCCACCATATCCATCCATCAAAAGCTTCAAAAAACAATTTTGGCAACAAAACAGTCACCTACATGCCTCTACAGAAATCTAAAAGATAGTTTTATATTTCTATAGGATGCTATAGGAAACAATATAGGAAAATAGAGTGCTACAAGAAGCTACATGAAACTAACCTATAGCACCCAGTTTTCTAATCTTCTAGCAAAAATGATATGTAAGGATCAAGGGGAGATTATTACACATGGGTCAACCATCCTAAGGCACTACAATGCAATCTACTTCAACACATCAACTGTTACAGGATGTGTTGCCTCCGTACAGGGAGCTCCAAGAAGCTATATTTCAACCCAAATCGCAACAAAAACACTGCATCCAACCCTGCATGAGCCCTCCATTGTCATCAAAATCTCCAGAGGATCACTCTAGCATCTATATCACTTATACAAATGAGTGAACACCTACATTTCAACAAAAGGAAAACAATGGTATGTCACTAACTCCAACTTTAGTTATTTCTTTGATTCAAAGTCAAGCATGAGATTTAATAAAATAAGTACAAGAAAACCTCTACATCAACTGTTGAGATGAGCCTAAAGTATTTAATTTTAGGGGGTATCCAAAGTTTTGATTGAAGTAATTAATAGTTGGCAAGGTAAACATCATTGTATGCAGACAATGGATAAGATAATCGATAACGTATGAAGTTGTTATTAATCACACCATGAGGATGGCGTTAATAATTCAAAGAGAACCAAGGTTTTGGAAATCATAAGGAGAAGGTGGTCAAAGCCACCTAGACTCATCATCCTGAGGACAAATGCATGCATGCTGAAATGTGAAGACATCCTCTATGCTATAGTCACATTTCATTGTAACCATATATAGTTCCTAAGTCCATTACGACAGATAGATATTCACAAGGTAGATTGCAAGATACAAAGTTAGTTTACAAAAAAGAGACATAGATCTAGAGAACACAATTTCTTAGACAAGGTTACAGAAGATAAAATATCGCTTGTATAAAAATATTGCATTTGAGGATGTGTATTTAGTTGAGGGTGGAGACCTACTTAAGTAGGACTACAATCTTGCTCTAGAATTTGTTCATATTAACAAAGTTGTTCATGATTGCAAAAGTGAAAGTCATGCATGTCATATGTTGTAATAATATATATATACAGAACCTACTTAAAAATATTCATGATAAGCTCTATATTTACCTAGAATATTTGGAGAGTATTCAAAGCATGCATGTACTGATATGGGAAGCTCTATATAATTAGCTTTATGGTGGATACATAACTACTAGATAGAAAGAGCAGGCCTTATCTTTTGGGATCTTGGAAGCATTAGTATTTTCTTATTAGCCAGGAAAGAATTGAAATACATAACAATAGGATGCTTGTCAAATGATCATGACATTTATAAGCATATTTTTCTACAGAATTGATATTGAAATGCTTAATTTGTGGTGATATTTTGATACACTGTGAGTACGATTTTACTTTCCACGATTTTGGGAATGCATGGAGGTTTGTGGAGTATACATCATAAACTAAGAATATAAAACCTCAGTGAAGGGTGATGAACTTGATATCAATAGAGTTGTCGTGGGATAAAGAGAGAGAACTAGTTCCTACATGAAGCTACAAATGGACCCACCTACAACATCAAAACTTGCAAAGCATACCAAAAGGTTGAGGATTCACTACAGAAGCTACAACAATCTATTTCCAAATCAAATCCAAAACACAATAATAAAAAGTTATGTTATAATTCTATTATTTTGAGTGGATTATATATATATATATATATATATATATTAATCGACCCCTAAAATTGAGTTCAAATTCCTGATCCACCAATATCTTTTATCAACATGGTCATTGATAATCAAGGTGGGGGGAGAGCTTCATGTTATGATCCAAGTATAATAAAAGATTAAAAATATAATAATCCATCAGAAAATTAAGTAATTAAGTAACATAAAGGACAAATGGTTGAATATTGTTTCAAGGAGCAAAAGAAAAGAAACAAGGGAATAATAAATTAAACACTCCAATTGTTCACATTTTTTCCAAGTTTTCTACAGTGAAAGTGGTATGATATTTTGATTGGTATTAGTTGATTAGCTTGAATTAGACTTTGAAATTTTTACAAGGTGTATAGGTAATCCTAATATATCTCCCCTAATAATTTCATAAAATATTGTATTGATTTTAAGTAAATTAAAAAAATTAATTACAAATCACTACAATAACAACCCATAAAAAACTTAGAAAAAAGGAGTGGTCTAGTGTTTCGATTGTTTCTCATTTATTACTTGGTATAAGAATCGAAATTTTGTATACGGTGTATAGGGAATATTCTTATAAAAATTGAATCAAAGGATATTGTTTTTAAGTGGGCCAAAAAATTTAATTTTTCATGCCAATACAAAAGCACTCTAGGAAAGTCAGAAAAAAAATTGAATAACTCAATGTTTTGATTAATACTCACTTATTCCTTGGAATCAAGATCTGAAATTTTTACAGGGAGTACAGGAAATCCATCTCTATCTCCAATAATTTTTTATCAAATTGTTTTCATTTTAAGTGGGTCAAATAATTTTACTATAAATACCTATAGGAACAATCTAGAAAACTTAGATGAAAACAGAGTAGCTCATGTTTTTTAATTAGTCCTCACTCATTTCATATAATCAAAGATCGATTTTTTTATAGGGTTTAGATTACATATTTATATATTTCCCATATAAATTTCATGAAGCAATATTGAAGTTATCTTCTTTTCTTTTTTTTAAATCAATTATAAACCACTACTGGAGCAGTTAAGAAAATTAAGGAAACTTGATTGCAAATGTTTTAAGGAAAGATAGATCAATTTTGAGAGAATTTTTTTGTTGCACGGGAGCATGTAAAACTTCCAATTGGGGGGTAATGGTGGGCCTCAAATTTGTCGATTTTATGGTCCATTTTACATATACATTCAATAGATTCTTTCCCCTAAGCCAAAACCTTCAAGAGAAACATATTTTCTTTTGTTGATCAATATGACTTATGTTTATTTAATTATATATGATTGACTTAATTCGAGTTGAAATGTGAGATATGCTTAATCTTAAATTGATTTATGGTATTTATCATGATTTCATATGTTGTATATGGAAACTATTGTGATCCCCAAAGATTAAGTGCAGGAAATTGAATCACCAAGACAATATTGATCTCCCTCATTCAAGACTTTAGACAAACTTGATGGATGTTAATATTTTTAAGGGATCTTGCATAATGCCCTATATTTAATAACACATATTAAATACTAAGGAAGAAAATCATAAATGGATTTAAAATAATAATAGAGGATAACAATTTAAGAAAATAATAAATAAACTAATAAATAATAAAAGCATGATAATAATAACGAGTAATTCATGGATAAAAGAATAACAATTGGAATCTTCCTCTAAACGCATGAGTCTCCCATGGATAAAAGAATAAGATAAATGTGAAATTGAAGGGAAAGTAATAAAAAGAAAAAAAAATTATTGATTGTAACTAATGGAAAATCTAAATGAAGAAAAAGTTAAAAAAAAAAACTAAATGATGAAAAGTGGTATTCATGCATGGATGGATTACATTTAATGAAGGAGGATAAGGGAGTGAAGGAGCTTTTGCAGAAGGGAAATCTCGAGTTGAGGAATTAGAGGCTGACATAGGAGGTTCATTGAGGGTTCAATGGGCTCTTGGTCATGTTGACTAAGAGATTGGTTGGGAGAAGATTCATCCCCCACACTTTGTTACGTCAAACTAGATCAAATATTGGAACTAAATGATTATGCATGCTCCACATTTTCAGTGAGTTGATATCTATATCATTCAGGTAATACTCTAACCACTTGCTTTTGTTTTGTAGAATATGAAATTAGATTTAATATATATTTATTTTATTATTTCATGGATGTAAGTTATTGGTTTCTAATTTTTTTAATGTAATAAATTAGATTTGATAGTTCAAACATTGCATATTTTCCCTTCACCTTCTCTAGAAGACTAGTGTAATACCACACAATATGCTACATGATTTTAGAATATTTTGGTATAGCCACCATCAATCAAGGGATTGATTGGAAGGATTAGATAGGAATCCTTTCAATAGGTTAAGTTAGTATCCTTTTGAGGATTTTCATTCATTTATTTTTGCAACTCTCAATTTGTAAATTTAAATTTCGAATTAATGCAAATTTTTTATTCAAGTTTCTTGCTATAAATAGTGTTCTTGTCTGGAGGAATTCACCCCATTTACTCTTCAAGATTTGTGTCTACTTTGAAGATACAATTGAGGTTGAATCTCCTCCACATATATATTATATGGCTATTATTTTATTTTCTTTCAAGAGATATAGTTTTATTTATATATTTCCATTTCTTAAATTCTTGTACTTTCATTCCCAACATTCCTTTTCATTCATGTATTTACTTTACTACTTTTACTTTATGGTTTGTCATTTCTTATTGTTAGAATAGTTTAATTTTTGCACATTTACATTATGTTCATTTCCGTTTTGGACATTTTATTTATGGTCATTTTATTTACTTATCTCCCTTTCTTAGTATGTTATCTCATCGTATGACTCTGAGGTGATCCCATTTTATTTATGGTCATTTTATTTACTTATCTCCCTTTCTTAGTATGTTATCTCATCGTATGACTCTGAGGTGATCCTTCCTTGAAACCATTGGATGATTAGGTATCATTATGATTATTGTATTATTCCTCTCTAACAAAAATGGAAAACACTCCCCACACCCCCTACTCTTGGTGCCCTTGACTTTGGGTAGAATGAGTGTAGAGACATCATTAGTGGAGAGTGAAAAAATAGAAGTAAAGAGGTTGAAATTGGGAATCCCTTATTATTATTAGAATAGTTTAATTATTGCACATTTATTTTATGTTCATTTTATTTCTTAGTTCTTACATTCCTAGAATTAACATATTTGATTTCTAGTAGATAGTTGTACTAGTGCAGTTTTCACATACAATGCACAACACCTCAAATTTGCACAAACCCTGGTTCGACATTTAAAGTGAGGAGTTCAACATTCTTGTTGCAATTCTTTGGCCCATCATCAGTGTTGAATATTTCATTTTCTTGATATTCCCCCATGGTTTCTAATCCCCCCATCTAATTTTCTGCTTCACCAACACCATGTTATCACCCCTCTCAACACGAAGCATATGTTCCCATTTGTTTGGTTTAAAAGGAAACAACTCTTATGTTGGTTGTGGAGCCTGATTTTATTCTTGATTCAGAGGTTTGTTTCAGTCGTTCTTGGACCCCATTCCCTAACGGGGGGTGTGGGGGATGTTTCCCGCCCACAACTGTCGCCATGGGGTCCAAGGGGGGGCAACAAAAATTTTTGTATCCCCCCCCTGGAAAGGGATTCGGGGGCGGCGCCCCCAAAGTGAAATATTGGGAAAAATTTCCTTGTAAAATATTGTGATTTTGTAGTCAATCTGGACCGTTCATTACAAGGTCACAGATCTGACGGTAGAAGTTATTTTAGGGATTTTTTCCCTAGAAGGAAACCCTCTTTTATGAGGGAATTGTATTGTGGTTGTATATGTGTGTGGTTATTTTATTCTGAGAGAGGATATTGTGAGAGGAATAATATGAAGTTACACCGGTTGAGTTGTAGGTTATATCCCTTCATTTTGCTGGATAATAAAAAGGAAGGACCTGGAAATTTCTTTGGTGGACGTGCCCACACTGGGTGAACCACGTAAATCTGTGTCTGTGTTGTATTGTGATACTCTTCTGTGTTTTATTTATGCATTTGTTTTATTTTATTGTTCCACAATCCTTTTTTTCTAACATCTTCTTCCACTGAAAAATTCTTCACCTAAGTAACAAATTATTTCACAGCTAGATTCCCCTTGGTCCTCTCATAAGCTTACCTTCAAATCATGAATAGGATCAACATTCTTATACTACAAACTCTACAACATAAGCTTCCAACCTACTCTTTTCCCAAAAGTATATAACTTTTGTGCAGGGTTATCATAACACTATAATATGATCAAAATCATACACTAAAGATTACAATATTTCCTTCTGTCCACCTTTTATATTTGATGATTTCCTCGAGTCTCTATATTCACTCAAACAAACTCATGGAAAAATTATTCAAGAATATTTCATAAACATCACTAAATAACTTATAGTCCTTGAATCTTTGTGGTCTACATCCAATCAATGGATCATGTTGTCTAGAAAAAAGATCTATCTACTCATCAAATCAAACCTAAATATCCTTAATTTTCATGAGCTTATTTTTAATTCTACCACGATCTCCACATTTTCATTATTGGTCTTGTCAATGGAACCATTTGTTGGCTCAAAATAATAAACTAGGGCCCAACAATGGTTTAAGACCTCATTTTGTTCAATGATACCTGATAGTTTCATTTAGGTCCTAAGGCCTTCTTTTCCTTTACCATGGATAAGACACTAATATCCATCCATATGAAAAAACTTGTATTGGATCCTATATTGTACTAAGAGGTCAAAGATCCCTTTTTAAGGGGTTTTATGGTGCTTTGAGGCCACATTTATGAACTATATTTATAAAAGATTTATTTGGGACTCAATGCCATTTATTTCCTCCCATTACTGTGTTTAATACATCAAGACCCATCCTTGTTGCATGAAACCTCCTAATGGCACTATATTCCATCAAAGACCAAATATCCCCTCCAAAAGGCTTGTGTAGTGATTCAAGGACTTGTTCATGGATCATGATCCCCGAGAGATTCAATTAGGTCCTAAGCCACTTTATTTCATTACATTACCATGATCAACGAACTCAGACCTATCCCTCTCATGGAAAACATTCTAATGGCACCCATATCCCATTTGGAGACCAAATATTCCATATAGATGGTTTGTGTGGTGGTTTAAATCCTTATTAATGGTTTTTGAGTAGTATATGGTTAATTTAAGACCCAAGTCCATTATTCTTATTTTTTTTCCATGGTTAAGGCCTCTAGACACATCCTTGGTTCATAAATTCTTTTAGATCACCATGTGATTCCCACTAAGAGGGCAAAATGAGGCCAAAATTCCTCTTTTAAGGGTTTGTGTTGTGGTTTGAGGCATAATTTAGGTATTGGATCCCTAGAAGCTTCATTTTGGGACAAAGGACCTTAATTTCCTCATTTGACCATGGTCAAGGCCTAAGATCCATCCTTTATGCTAAAAAACTCTTAATGGTACCTATATCCCACTCAAGGATAAAGGTCCTTGCAAAAGGGTATTTGTGGTATGTTGAGGTCTCATTCATTCCCCATAAGCCCTATAATATGCATTTAGGGACTAAGGAAATTATTTTCCTCCCTTGATCATGGTAAAGGCCTTTCCACCCATCCTTGCTATGAAATATATCCTAATGGTGCCCATATCTGACCCGTATGCCAAAGATCCCTTTTAGAAGATCTGTGTTGTGTTTCAAATTCTTGATCATGGCCCATTAACCCAAAAATATTAATTTATTAAGGCCTAATTACATATATTTCTACCCCAACCATGGTCAAGGTCTTGAGAGCCATTCCTAATTCACAAAACCTCCTAATGGCACCCATATCCTACTTAAAATACAATGATCCTCTATATAGAGGACATGTGATATGGTTTGTCACCTTGTCCATGGACTTTGATCCTTAGAGGCTTAATCTCACAAGGATTTCACTCAGTACATCTATGGCATAACATGTTTCTTCACTAGATTATAAAGAATTCCCTTAATTCCTAGATAATAAACATTTTATTGAATCCCCT
The DNA here is from genome assembly GCA_009831015.1 of Picea engelmannii. NCBI lineage: Eukaryota > Viridiplantae > Streptophyta > Pinopsida > Pinales > Pinaceae > Picea > Picea engelmannii. The sequence goes on from ML805468.1 coordinate 63,483, forward strand.
CCCAATAGACATTTCCAATTAAATGACCCCCATATTTTCACTTGATATCCTAGGTATATTTTTTCATGAATGTTTCATATCCATTTTTTTATTTCTACCCCTAGTATGCTGGTCACAATATATTATCCACTTTTAATATACTAATTATTATCACGCTTCATCCTTCCTTTACCTTTAACATCCTTTTGATATTTATTTATTAGGACATGTACAAGTTGGCATGGGTTACCTCCTCTCTTTTCCTTTGAAATACCTATATATATGTCCATCATTAAATTAAAATACACCTTTCAATACCTATATCCAATAGATATATTTAAATACCCCTCTAACCCCCTTGTTACTAAATGATATATTTCTCAACTTTTGAGTATTTAAAAAACCCCCTATATGAATGAACATTGCAGGGTATTTCCTAACTAATGAACCCCTTAAGCTTCATATTGGGCACAAGCTCCTTATTTTCCTCACTTGACCATGGCCAATGCCTTAAGTCCCATCCCTAGTGCACAACGCCTCATAATGGTACCCATATTCCACTTGGAGGCTAAGGGTTGCCTCTAGAGGTTTTGTGTTGTGGTTTAATGTCATGTTCATGTCCCATGAGTCCTAGAGATCAATTTATGGCATAAGTCCCCTGTTTTCCTACCTTAAACATAGTCACAACCCTAAGACCCATCCTTAGAGTGTAAAATTTCCTAATGGTACCCATATTCCATTTGGAGGCTAAAGTTCCCCTTTATAGGGCATGTGTGGTGGTTTCAAGCCTTGTTAATGAACCATGAGCTTTGGAAATTTCATTTAGAGACTAATTTACTAGTTTTCCTCCCTCTCTAATGGTCAAGTTTTCATGACCCATCATTCATGTGTAAAAATTGTTACAAGTGCCCATATTACCATTGCAGTCCAAATATCTCGTTTAAAGGGCCCATGTAGTGGTTTGAGGTTTCTTTCATGGCCTTGAGTCAAATAATCTTCACTTAGGGTCATAAGTACTTTTATTTTCTCCTTTGACAATTATCAAGTCCCAAAGACTCATCCCCATGCCACAAAACATCCTAATGTCACTCATATCAAACTCAAAGGCCAAAGATATTCTTTAGAGGGATTATGTGGTGGTCCAAGACCTTGTCCCTATCCCATGAGACTTAGAATATTCATTGAGTGTCCAAGGTCCTTGTTTCCTCACCATACCAAGGTTAATGGAATTAAGATGCATACGTGGTGTGTACAATACCTAGTGGCATTTGTATCCCACTAAAAGGTCATATATTTCATCTATAGGGATTGTGTGGTGGTTAATTGTTGCGATAGTAACTAAAATGGTCCTAGATAATCACTTTAAAGGGAGTAATACCATTATTAAATGTGACATTTTAATTTAAATGACTACATAATAAATTGCCACCTTTACAAGTGTATCCTATTAATAAATAGATTATGTTTTTATACTTTTAAAAAACAAAAAGAAACTTGTACAAACACATCAAAAGTGTATAAAAACAAAGTTGTAGTTCTTTGTAAGGTCTTCGGAATGATCTAATTAGTGCCAAAAATGCATGTTAGGGAAAAAAATTGAGGAAACATTCATGTTCATCGGAGAGGAAGTTCTTGAATTCCCCATTGCCCTCTTTCAACTATCAACTTCATGTGAGAGCCAAAAATGGGTAGATAAATTATCTTATGCATAGCATAATTCACGTATCATCGCTTCATTCATTAAGCCTCTCCATATGTATAGTGCATATGAGAGAGATGATATGCCATACTATGTTATATTTTTTTCCTAATATATCTTCCTAATTTAGGAAACACAGATGTTGATAAGGTAAACCTTAATCATAGGTTGAGGTATTAGTTGACATAATCAACCTTGATCCCTCTTTTTATGTTTAATTCAATATTCTTTCAAAGGGTTTTCTATATGCATTAGGATAAATAGTTTCATGAGTATGATTTGGCCCAAACTTTGGTCCATGATGGACAACACTATGACCAAATCAACCACCTTCAATCCCTACACTAAGACACAAACATACACTAATACATAGACATAGGTAGTCAACAAGATGATTTTGCATATCCTTAGGATCAATAAATCAAAACATCCATGTACATGGAATGAAGTTCTTTCTTATATTCAACATAACTGCAACAAAAATCTCCATGGTTCATTCAACCACAACCCTTTGAAACATTCCTTAGGTTTCATCCATTGGTCTAAATTGACATAGATTTCCCCATTTTGATAGAACATGAGAAGTCTTCCCATCCTCATGGAGAAACATAAAGAGAAGCCAAACTTGTTGAATAATCCAACACATCTAGTAACCAGTTCATGATATTTTCTAGAAAACCAATGACAAGTAGAAGTAGTGACACAATTAGCACCAAGTTCCACACCAATATAAAGAAAGTAACTGGTGGGTTTGCACTTAAAGAAAGAGAGACTTACATGCCCCATTATGAAGATCAAAACACTCAACTTCTCACCTTAGATAATCACGAGGGAAGTGGATGAGAGTGTTTTTGAACTTTATTTGCCACCTTACATTGGATTACACCCAGTTTTAATGAGGAGCTTCTTTGGCCATACTTTTCACCTATATTGGACACCATGAATGTGGTAGAAAAACTAGTCACTGCAAAGCTCAACACAAAATGCATCAAAAAATCTATAATGTGTTGGATCATGGACAATGGAATTAAGGAAACTTATACAACGTACAACTCTATTGAGTTATCAAATATGGTAGCTTCTTCACTAAAAACCATATCAATGTATTTCCCCACTTCATCTAAGATACAATTAACACCAATGCTTCCCAAAGGGAGATCACACATTCAAGTGGTTGCCTTGGACCATCTATGAAACAATCGTAATTCAAAGAGATTTTAGGTCCTCAACTTTTGATACCATTTTTAACCCTAAACAACATTTTATAACATTTGTTTAATTGAATATTCAATATTGTTATTGAACTCTTTTCAAAAATGCCTCAAACAAAGATTTTGTTTAATTGAATATTCAATATTGTTATTGAACTCTTTTCAAAAAGCTATCATATGTCTCAAACAAAGATCATATATAAAAGGGTTTATGTTTTAGGGTTTTTGTAATGTAGAATTTATCTAACCATTATATATTACTAAATACATATCAATGTTTTTCATCATTAATTATTTAATAGAAATAATTTCTTATTAAAATATTATATAATTTTCATTATTATTCTTCATTACTATAATCTCATTTTGGTTTATTTTTTTATTTTTTATTAATCTATATCCACATGTAAACATCATTAAGCTTATAAAACTTATCAATAGTTTATAAATTAATATTTTAATATGATTATTTAAAATTTAAAAAAAAAAAAATATCTACTAGAAAACTTATAACTTAACAGTTAAGGTCGATACATCTAGAAATACACAGATCAAGAATGTGAACTTCTATCCCATAGATGTCTACCTTCTAACATGCAATAAGAGGTGTACCCTTCTAACCCTTTGACTAAGATCAAGTGTAATAACTTCTTTAACTCAAGTAAAAGACTCTCGAACTTGAGTAGGTGTCATGCAATTCCGGGCAAACCCAATTGGTTTATAAGCATGCAACACAATTCACTCAATAGCTTGTCGAATAGTACTTTAATGGCCTTAAGCTATGCCGGGAAGGGACGTACTCATCCTTTGAAGCATTATTGTTGATTTTTCAAATAATATTTATTTTTTAATTAATTTGGTATAATTAAAAATTAATTATTTATAATTTTATTAAATGAATTTTCTTATTTTGATGTTAACTCAGATTTACCACATTCGTAAAAGTTAAAAGAAAAATCCCAACATAATAATATTAATAACAAAGATGAAAACCAAATATAATTATATATGGGAAAGACAATTTCTTCCAACATGAAGATTGGGGAATCTTTAAATTAAAATGTTATATTTTCACTTTGCTTAGTTTAAAATTAAATATGAAAAAAGAGATTAAATGCAACATCAAGATTTATTTTCAAATTAAAATATTAAAAAAAAATTACACAATTATGTGGTATAATTTTTAATTAATATTTTTTTTTAAATTATAAAAGATGTATTTGATGATGATGATTAATGTCCACTAAGATTGAATTGGTCTATCTTATCTTAAGAGGGTAAGTGATTACTTCAAGTAAAAGATTACTTTTAATAAATAATTTTAATAATTTTTTACTTCTACATTATTAAAAAAATAATTAACAATTTTTTATAAAATAATTAATATTTTTTTTTTATAAAATTATTGATAATTATTGCTAATAATAATCTATAATATTGTCCCATTAGTAATTAATAACTATTTTATGATAGATTGATGATGATGATGATGATGATGATGATGAAGAAGATTAACGTTGAATGACACCAATTGATCTAATGGGACCTTAAGAAGATAAGATATTATTTCAATTTTTTTTAAATTGTATTTTTATGCTAAAAAAAACATTGAGAAAAGTCTTGCAAGACCACCATAGTTTTGATGATTTAGAGGTTAGGAAGGACAGTATTGTAAAAAATATTTTTAAATTGAGATCTAATAGGCATGACAATCCAAGAGAAAGTGTTTTTCATTGGCTGAGTGTCACAAAAGTGATAAATTCTCTCATCCCATGATGATTTGAGAGTTGTTCAATATAAAAAATATATTATCTCATGACATAATTGACAGAATTTAGAAGGAAGCACTGTAATCTTAGCTTTTTACAATGTATAAATTTTATAATAAAATGATATATATATATATATATATATATAATGAAGGCTGATGATTTCTTTGAACGCTTCAAATATATATATAATAAAGGCTGATGATTTCTTTGAACGCTTCAAAGCCGAGTTGAAGTCCTATGCATTACAAAGGATCATTTCCAACTTTCATATGTAAATTCAACACTCGAACTTCTTCTATAAATAAGCAGCCATATCTCTGAGTTCTACTTTTTAAAATTTAGTGCGACGATGGCCAGATTTTGTTATGGAAAATGGGCCGATTGGATTGCTATCACCTTGCTGTTGTGCTTATTGGCTGTTATTAAGAAAGAGCGCACCAGTAGTCTCATACTCGCCGCATTCAGAGAATAATAAAACTTTAAGCACTAATGAATCTTTTAATGTTCATAATCGTTGGTTCACAATATATTTTTTACTAATTAATGGATTTTTGGGTATCAGGATTTCTGAGTATAGATTGCGGAGCGAAAACAAATCACACTGATGAGAATAATATATCATGGATTACTGATGCTAATTACATAGATGTCGGTGACACAGCGGTAACATGGGATGACTCTAATCAAATCTTCTCAACATTACGATTCTTCCAAAAGCCTCTCACTAAGTCTTGCTATGAGTTGCCGGTGACCCCMAATGTAACTTACCTCTTAAGGCTAGGGTTTGTCTTTGGAAATTACAGTGGAAATCAAAATTACCCCAGCTTCGGTTTCACTATTGAGACAATGGGTATGTTGGCTTTTAGCAACGTCACAATCGCAGATCCAGATTTCTTTTCAAAGGAAAGTATCTTCGTGAGTTCTGGCAGAGTGCTGTATATTTACTTGATCAGAACCTCGGCGAGTGACGATCCCTTTATCAATTCTATCGAGTTGAGGACTCTCAGAATTGGCATGTATGGACAGGCTAAGCCAGGTTCAATGTTGAGTTTATCAACAAGAAAGAATGCTGGCAGAAGTAATTCGCTGATAATTAGGTGAACATTCTGAACTTTATATGCTGTACCTTTTGAAATCTAAGCATAAACGAGAGATAGGTTTTGGGATTCATCCCAATCTGTTTTCGTATGAGTGATAAAATTATATCATTCAACGCTACTGAGAAACTATATCTCTGTTTCAACATGCTGGTGAAAAAATTTGGATATAAAAGTACTTTGGGATGTGTTACAGGGTAGAGTTTTGAAAAATTCTTTAGATCTCTATTCTGATTTTTGTGTTTTTCATTCGGTATTTTCTTATAATAGTTAAACGCG
>ML805468.1:71552-83831 GCA_009831015.1 Picea engelmannii
TCATCGCTCTGGCCTGCACAGTGGGTATTATTGTGGGTCGCAAGAACTTCAGGAGAAAAGAGGGCGTGGCTATTGAAAACAGGAGGGAGATTAAGGATATGCCTACCGCAGGCAGTGGGGATGAGAAGGAATCGAAACATCTGGTGGACCAAGGTCAATACATGCACTAAATACGACGAACTTTTTAAATATGAAACAGAATGCAAGTATCTTTTACTAGCTAGCTCAGACTGATTGTGATTTTAGGAACAGTAACTTTACCAACACATGAATTGAATTGCAGATTATTCAATGATTACTGTGCCGAATCCAACAAAGTCACATGCCTTCAGTCTATCTGAGATGATATCTGCTACAGAAAACTTTAGTCGGAAGATTGGACAAGGGGGCTTTGGTTCGGTTTTTTTTGGTCAATTGCCAGACGGGAAAGGTATAGCCGTAAAAGTGCTGTCCTTATATTCCAATCACGGCGTCGACCAGTTCCTCAATGAGGTGTAATTTTGAGATTCTAATCCATGTAATTATGCTAATAGCAGTGTTTACTGACTTTGAAAATATATGTATAACAGTGGCTTTACCTTGAGCAGGTTAATCTTCTTTCTAGAGTCAATCATAGGAACCTGGTATCATTACTGGGTTACTGTAACGAGTCCAGAGAACTTATGCTAATCTACGACCACATGTCTGGAGATCCCTCAAAGACCGTCTTTATGGTAAGTATGTTTCTCACAGATATATATATGTTCAGATATATATATGTTTGCATCAGCCCGCTATTGAATAGGCAACTTTTTTTCCAATAGAAAAATATCTCAAGATTATATTATGATATAATTCATTAAAAATATAAAACTATCTATGTGTGCAGAAAGGAAGAAATATCAGTCATAACAGTGTGTTGATTTTTGTGCTTGTTACAATATACATATTCAACAAGGACACGAACAAAAGGCAGAAAAAACTCAGCTCAAATGAGTTTGCAATAAAACTATGCTTTTACTAAAAAAACACTTTTTCCCTTCCAGTTCCATAAGTGTCTTCTTGGAAAGGGTATCAACCTCTTTATTGAATTTTCTATAAATATGTTGAAACTTTATGTCTTGAAATGTAGTTGCCAGTTTCCTTGTCTTCAGTTTCTAGTCTTCAAAGTTTGCCGCATGGAGTTGTCCTTTCTGATTTATTCAATCGGTTATTACCTTTGAATCCCTCAGGACTTGGAGTTTTTTAATCAACCAGTGTGTTGCCATCGTAAGAGTCGCCCACAAACCCATGAGCTTTGCCTTGGTGTTTGTGCCCGCTCTACAATTTATGTACCATTTCAAAATCTTTGACTCCTAGAATTTAATAATGCCCCCCGCTCCACAACACTCTCCATTTGCAAAGGCTGCGCCATCGAAGCAAGCCACAGAGAAATCTTTAATCTGAGTAATATTACACACTCTGTTTGGAAGTGTTTTGAGAGTTGATGGCCTCCAAGAGAAAGATGCAAAAATCTTATGGGCCACTACTTGATGTGAGGGGATTTGTCCTTCGAAGATGGTCATATTCCTTTGTTTCAAAAGTTGCCAGCACACCATAGCAGCTAGGCTTGAGGGTGTTGTTTTGTCCTTTGTCCAATTTTTAAAAAAGTCAAAGACAATATTACCAACCCACTTCATTTTTTGATGATAGAAATTGTAAATGTAGGCCCACACTGCCTTTGCAAATTTACAGTGGATTAGTATGTGATTGATATCCTAGGAGTCACAATTACATAGCAGGCAAACCCCCGAACCCTCCCATCCTCGTTTTTGAAGCGACTCCCAGGTCAACACCTTGTGATTTGCGGCCAGCCATAGAAATAGTTTAATTTTAAGTTGAATCTGCCACTTCCAAAGATGCACCATCCATCCACTCAGAGTTGGGTGATTTTGTGAGAGTTTGAGCGCTTTGTAGAGATTCTTGACTGATATAACTCCCAATGCATCCCCCCCAGTCCACACTAAAGTGTTCATCGAGTTCCTGAGCTTAATAGTTGTGCCTTGTAAAGTTGTGCAGTAACCCTGCCACTCAGCTGTGTGTACTCCAGATAGACCCAAGGAATCGCTGCATAACCAAGAATCTAGAAAGGTATTTTCTCTACTCCGGTCAGCCACATGAGCTAAAACTATCAAATGTTTTCCCTAAAGATTAGATAAAAGAGACTCTGATAGGATTGATCGGTCTGCCATCCCTAATATCTTGTCCCTTCCCAAAGAGATTGAAAGGCCCGATCCAGGGCACCACCTTAACCAATGCAGAACAACAAAACAATTGTTAGTGAGGTTGTTCCATATTCTGGAAGCCACAGACTGCTTGTGAGATGGTCTCTGAAACCAATTTATCACCGAGGCATTCCCTAAGTACTTATCCATTAGTATTTTGTCCCAAATGCCATCTTGGGTCAGTGCCTGCCAAAGTGTATTTGCAAGTAATGCCGAGTTGAAAAGAAAGAGATTTTGGAATCCCCAACCACCACAACTTTTTGGTCTGGACAATATTTCCCATCTAATGAGATGGAACTGATGTTTATCCTTACTCCCATTCCATAGAAATTCAAACATTAGCTTGCAAATTTTATTTAGGATTGATCTCAGAATTTCCTCCAAGGACATCCAGAAGACTGTTTGACTCTCGAACAAAGTTTTAACCAAGATGTAGTGACCACCCAGCGAGAGCCACTTGTTTAACCAAAGCCCAATTTTCTTTTCCAGTTTTGACACCAGCCAGATCCAGTCTTCAGTTTTTGAGGCACCCAACTTTAAGTGGTAACCAAGATACTTGAAGCCTGACATCAGCTCGATAAATGAAAATGGAAGGAATTCTTTAAATGGTATAAGCTTCGCCTCCTCCAAACCCCCATAGTGGATAGTTGTTTTAGAGTTATTTATGCACATACGAGAGACCACACAAAAATCTTTTAGAATAACTGAGATTTCTCTCCACTCCGATGGACTTGCCCTTGTCATAAGAAGTACATCATCCACAAAAAGTAAGTGGACAATCTTGATAAGTTTTGAAACTTTTATACCCATAATTTTTCCCTCAGAAGTGCTCCTTTTAAGCATCACACTGAGTCCTTCCATGAAAAAGATAAACAGATACAGTGATAAAGGGCATCCCTAATGAAGCCCCCTTCCACTCTTGAACTATTCCTTCGCCTCACCATTGATCAACACGGAAAAATTTGTCGTAGTCATGCAGCACATGATCCAATTTGTTAGTTGTACACCAAATCCCACCATGATTAAAGTCAATCTTAAATAATCCCAGTCTATGCTGCCATAGGCTTTTTTCAGATCAAGTTTCAACACTAGAGATTTTAACTTTTTTTTTTTTTATGTTGTGTAGGGTTTCATGGGCTGCTCCTATAACATCTTGTATTTTTCTGACCTGTAGGAATCCCAGTTGTTCATCATAGAGACAACTTGATAACATCGGCTTTATCTTATTTGCAATTACTTTGGAAATCACCTTGTAGCATAGATTACATAAGGAGATTGGTCGGAAATCATCGAAAGAGACAGACTTGTTTTCCTTTGGGATGAGAGCCAGAAAGCTAGAGTTTATACGTCCACAAAGGTGACCTTTTCTTCTCGAGTCCTCCACCATCTCAAGGAGATCACCCCCTACCAGATCAAAGAAAAAAGTGAAGAATTCTACTGACCACCCATCAGGCCCCAGGCTCTTTTCTTTTTTAAAATTTTCAAGGATTGACTTTAATTCCTCCAACGTGATAGGTTTAAAGAGAGATTTTTCTTCCTCCTCACTAACCATCCTAGGATACAGGCTTGTAATCCTAGCTAAGTCAATTATGTTATGCTCTGTATTGGCTTCAAAGAAGATTTTAAAATGGTTGACAGCTTCCGATTTAATTTCCCCCTGATCTGTTAGGTGGACTCCACTACTACTTTTAACCTCCCAAACATGCTTTCGATTCCTATTGAAACTGGCCATCTTATGAAAAAATTTGGTGTTATTATCACAACATTTTATCCAATGTGCCCTGCTACGAATTCTCCAAGTCTCTTCCTCCAGGCATAGGACCTGAAACCTATTCCATTCTAGTTCCCGAAGTAGTCAGGCCTCCTCCATAGTAATGGGGTTCTCACAAGATTTAATCAACAGAGTCTTGATCATCGATTCCATCTTATCCAAGAGAGCCTATTCGCGTGCTTTAACTTCTTTGATCCAGATCTTTGTTTTATGTTTGAGTTCTTTTGGCTTGCTAACAAGTCTTACTTGTTTATCGTCCTCCAATAGGAAATGTGGATCAGTCCACACAGTATGTACCAAATTAACAAAGTCATATTCCTGTAACCAGAGTGCGTTAAATTTAAAAGGAAAGGCCCTATAATTTGGAGTAATATCCAGCTGTAAAAGAATAGGAGCGTGATCTGATACATAGGGATATTCCACCCAAGATCTAGATAAGCCCATTGTAGACAATAAACCCTCAGATACTAACCATCTGTCTAGTCATCTAGCAATCGCTTCATGACCCGATCTACCATTTTGCCAAGTTGGTACCAATTTTGTCGGCTTTACATCAATCAGTTTCTTGGAAGAAAATAGATTTATGTAGTAATCTTCAGTTTGACCAAGCACAAAGGATCCCCCCCCAGTGCTCATCTGAGGATAAAATGATCTTCAAGTCACATGCAATAATTAGATTGTTTATGGAGAGAATGTCGCTATCTGCCAGAGTGCTCCATAACTGCTTTCTATCTTTACACGACCCATACACATTTAGTAGAGCAATCTCTTTTTGAGTAGTTAAGCATCTGCCAGTTAATAAAATCCCCCCCACAATGAGAGAGGCAACCGAATCATACAAGTTTGGGTCCCAAGTGACAAGTAATCCACCAAAGTTCCCCAAAGAGTTAACATCGGTCAAAACCCAGGATGGGTGAAGTACGTTCAAAAAATCTCTGGCTTTCTGATAAAGGGAGAGAGTCTCTTGAAGAAACACTATATCAGGAAAAGTGTGATCCAGAAGCCTACGCATCGAAGCAGCTTTGAGGGTGCCTCCAATCCCCCAAATATTCAAGGAGAGAAGTAACATCACTTAGCCCTCCCGAGGGCTTTCATTGCTCTAAGAGCCCCGCTATCCGTGAAGGGAGGAACCTTTTCTTCAGTTTGAGTAGTAAGACCCGCCAGTTTTTTGCGAGAACTTCGAGTCTTTATGGGAGATAGTTCAAAGCCAATACCCCGAGACCAGGTATAGGCCTTATACTCCTTTCCCAATGGGTGAGAGAAAGAGGTACCTGGCTCCGCACTTGGGCCTAAGGCCGCCTTACCTTGAAAAATAGGTAATGGCAGAGAGTCAGCTGGAAACTTGTTTAAGGGTATGAGGGAGTCCAAAACAACAAATAGGTTTTGGTCAACCTCCTCTTCCTCCCTGTCTCCCTGTTCAATCGGAGAATAGCAAAGGGAATCCATAGTAGGAGGAGGGGAACAAAGAGGTCTAGCAGGTGAAGGGTTCAGGGGTATGTCTGAGGGGGAGGTGAGGGATGGAAAAAGGGAACTCTCAAAAGTGTTATCAGCAGAGGGTAAGCTAGTTGTAGGAAAAATCACAGGAATACCGGGGGTAGAAGGAAGGGAAGGGTTAGAGCTTACTGGTTCAAAGTGATTCTCGGTGTTCTCAGGACTACGAGTCGAGGTTATAGAGGATAGTAACCAGCTTGAGTTATCAAGGGCTTCTTTTCCCAAATGGAGAGAGATTTATATAAGGAGGGACAAAGACATTTTAACTTACCAGACAAAGTCACCCCCTCATCTCGCTGATGTGAAGGGGAGTCACCTGTGATGAAGTTCTCCTTACCCATAGAAAGGTCTTCTTCCATGTACTCTGGGGGTTTCTTTTTAGTTCTGAATCTTCAGAGGTGTCATCCTCATCCTTTCCAATGCAATCACGACGAAGATGTCTTGTTTTTCAACATTTGTTGCAACAAAAGGGCAAGCCGAGATAGTCAAGTGACTGAGCAATCCTACGTCCACGCCATTCTATTTCAATAGATTCTGGTAGGCCACAGTAGATGTCCATCTCTACTAAGACTCTACCCATTTTCCTCACAGGAGTAGTTAGTAACTTGGTATCCAGAGAAATAAATTTGCCAAGGGAATCACTGATGGCTCGCAAGGCACCCTCGTTCCACAGATGTAGCGGGAGGCCCGGTAAGAGTACCCATAGATGTCGAAATTGGAAATGGTCCTTTGTTGGGTTAAAAGCAATCCTCCACCGCTTGAGCATAATACTACATCCCCTAAAAACCCACAACGAACTCAGTAAAAGGGTAGCGTCCTCCAGAGATTTGCACATAAACCCTAGCCACCCCTTGGTGAGATAGATGATCTCAAGAGCATAACCAAGAAGTGGTAACCGTTGTTTAATAATCCAACCCTCGAGAGGCTCATTACTAAGAGATCTGTAAGAGATCTTGCCGACCAGCCCACAGAGTGTCATCCTACAGGTTTCTTCTAAACCAACATCATCCCCTAACACCAATCGTTTGGTCTTCTGGTTTGGTTTCCATGCCCTTCACCAATAGGTGAAAGGAGTTTTCGGTCTGTGGGGTTCCCCAGGTCCCTCCAAAGTAGAGAAATCTTTTGTGCCACAAGGACGAGAATAAGAAGGCTGTGAACCAGTCCAAGGATCACAGGAGGGAGAAAAGGTAGGAGGTCGGACTCCCGAAACAAACTGGGGTAAAGACGAAGGGCATCTAGAAATGCCTGAGGTGAAAGTCGCCTTGCAAGTGTTTGAAGGATCAGTTGATGACCCACTCCCCAAACCATCTGCCTTTTCAAATAATCCCACTTGTCTCCAAGTCTCCTCGTCTTCTGGTCTCATGAGTGCCCTATCGTTTAAGGAGCATGTTCCCATGCTGATCACTTAATAACCACCCACTACAGACCAAGGAGACGACTGACAAGAGTTCAATTCCCCAGAATGTAGGTGACTCTCAGATGGGCCCGTGACTGCAGTATCCAAACAGCCCGCTTCAGACAAGGCGTTAACAGCTGGGCCCAGGACTTTAGTAATCAAAAAGCCGTGACAGGTAGGGCGTCCCCGAAAGGAAGGGCTCACTAGGGTGAAACAAACGATCACGGTTTAAAAACAGAGGCCAAAGAAATGTTTCTAAGAAGCAAAAAACGACAGAAAAAGACCAAAAACAAAGCTACAACAAAGGGCAGTCAAAAAAGTAATCAAAACCCTCTGTCGATTCCGGGCCTGGGACTCAGCCATTGCTGGTGCACAGCCAGGTATCAGGTTTAAAGTTCATTCCCGCCCAAAAACCAGTCCCTCCACAAATCAAGAAATGCGCCATCTCCGACTGGAAGACTGAACCAATGCATTGTTTTAACTTGTTAATGACTCAGACTGTCTTTGATTAACCAACAGAAATTTGGTTGTTATCTTCTTTTCCAGGTCTTAATGCACAAAGCTCCGAACTAAATTGGAAAACAAGGCTGAAAATAGCTTTAGACGCGGGCCAGGGTAAGTCTTTCTCATAATACATAATACATTGATACACATTAGGTTTTTATGATCTACACGTTCACCAGTATTTGAGTGTAATGTTGTATTTGAAGGATTGGAATACTTGCACATGGGTTGCACTCCAAAGATAATTCATAGAGATGTTAAGATGGCCAACATTCTTTTAGACAGCAATTTGAATGGAATATTAGGAGATTTTGGTCTTTCAAGGATGACAATGGATGGGGAGGCTTCTCATATTACCACTGCTGTGAAAGAAACGGTCGGATACCTAGATCCAGCGTAAACCATATATATCCTGCAATCTCTTTCTATTGTTCATACTGAGTAATTCTATTAACTATTAAGAGAAGAGGAATTGTTTGTATTTTTTCTAACTTAAAAGTTCTGTGTCACAGTTATTTTCGCACTCACATGTTGACGGACAAGAGTGATGTGTATAGTTTTGGAGTAGTTTTGCTGGAGATTATAAGTGGTAGACCAGCCATAGATAAAAAACTAGATGGAGAAGAACGAAACCTAGTTCGATGGGTAAGGAATCTGATTGTTAATCATTCAAACATATTATACAAAGCAGAGACATATTAGAGGAATTTGGTATTTTGTATTTCATTTTAGATTGACGATAATCATTGTTATTGGCATTTTTATAGGTGAGATCTTACTTGGTGAACGAAGAAAATTCAGACAAAATAACAGAAATCATAGACAAAAGGCTCCATGTACATTACGAGATGAAATCCATCACTAGTGTTGCTAATCTAGCGATTAGATGTGTTCAGCGAGATCCATATTTTAGGCCAGGCGTGAGTGAGGTAGTGACAGAGTTGAAAGAGAACATAGAAGAAATTGAGTGAACCCAAAAGATTAGGGTGGTGCACTAATTTATTTCAAGCCCAAGAGAAAATCTGACATTGTTATATGGACTTAATTGAGAGTGGCGAAGAGGTCAAACACAGAGATTACAGTACGGCTACCTGGTGGAAAAAATATTCTTCTATATTTTCTTAATTTATCAGACAAAGTTTTAATGCTTATATTCTTAGTCATAGTGTATTTTCATTTGATATATTTTGTCAAGCTTGATATTGATATTGGTTTACTTCTTTTATATTAAGATTTTTATTGAAATAGAAATTAGGTTTTAATTAAAAATTATTTAACTTTCTAAATGAAATATAATAATATTATTATCATATAGTTTGAGTAAGTTTAATGGTTAAGAATATGTATTTTTTTCTAAAAAATTATTGAAAAATTTATATTTTTTTATTGAGGTGTTGACTTTTAATAATATTTATTGGTTATTTAAGTTTAATGTCTAATTACTTTTTATGTATTTATCTTCTACAAATTAATGAAATTAAGAACTTGCCATAGATCTCATTATGTCATATTATGTACTTTCATGTGAATATTTGTAATATTAAATAAAAATAATCAAATAGAGAAAATTTTAAAAATGAATTACATAAATTTCATTAAACATACTTTAGTTCTTATTATTTTGTGTGTGTATATAAACTAGCACAGCCGCAAAGTAGGTGGTGAACTTAGAAAGGCGATGCCAAAGCTTCCTCTCGGATAGCTGAAACCAAAGCTTCCTCCCTGATAGTTGAAACTCACATAGAGCTGAGGAAATCTAAAAGTTAATTTCAAATGTGGTAATTTCAAAGGTTAATCATTAAACGTGGCAATCATATGTTGGTACAGTGATTTCTTAATATGATTAGGTAAATGTTAAAAAGTAAACAGGTTAACTGATGCATTCAAAAATAAAGGAAGTTATGAAGAGTAAATCACATTCATTGATTTGGGAGGACGACTAAGAATATGCCATCATCTTCAATTGTTAGCCATCAGATTAGAATTTTAGATTAAAAGGTGATTAATTGTGTCCATCTCCAATAGGTATAAGTTAATTACAATGGAAATATGGAATACAACAATTTATTGAGTAGGAGGAATTATTAGAGGTACACCTATATAAATATGTGCAGATTTACTAGCTTATGAATATGTGGATAGTATTCAAAAATGTAGTTAAAAATGGAGATAAAAAATGGATGTGTTTTTGTTTAGATAGCCCAAACCACCAGGTTTGTCAATCTAAATCCAAAACCAAATCAACCAATCCATCCAACACATAGAGGAAAAGAGGCAATCCCACCAATTATTTTTTACTTTGCAAAAGTGTGCATGAGTTAATAAGGCACATATGTTATTCGCAATGTGGGCACATTTTCACATAAATTCATAACTATGCACAAATTCCCTCTCCTTTAGCATTAGGAACTATCTTTAAAAGTAAAATCTTTAGCATTGGACCTATTTCCCTCTCTTGAACATAACCAATTCCCCTATGCCCATCCCCTTCATGAAAAACTACCTAATGATGCCAAAAATACCACTTAGGGGTCAAAGACCCCATAGAGAGGGCATGTCATGGTTGGAGGCCTTGTTCATGGTGCTTGAGGCATAGAAGGTTCATTTCCCTACATAAATCCCTTGATTTCATTTTCAACCATTGTTTAGATCCAACACTAATGCCCAAAAACAATTAATGGCCATTGGGTTTCCACACAAAGATGGTGGTCCAAAAAGTGGCAACGGGGTGAGAATGAATGAGCTCATGCAGAAACCCACACACATTATTGAAAATGTGCATGTGTTTATTATGTGATTGGCTCGACAGATCCTGAACCATCATCGAAGATGACAACTCAGCTTCTCGGAAGGAACATGCACAAACTCTAGAAATGTCTGTGTATTCTTGTTGGGGCCGATTAAAAAGGCTCGTGACCGGTCTATTTCCCCAACTGACCAACCACGTTGTGCATTTGAGGAGATATTGAGTGAGTTGAAGCACTGGGATTTGTTGACGAGGTGTCCACATGATCACGATGTCGTCTTTGGGGTATTCTGGGTATGTATTCGCATGCAAATTCATGTTTTTTTAATTTACTAAGCTATTTAAATGTTTAAAAAATTAACCTAATTTATATAAATTGCATTAACAAATTGCAACGAACATAATTAACATGGAATCTAGAGATAACCAAAACCCGACACCACCATAGGGAGACACAACAAACCCCAACCTACAACCAACAAATGTAAACATGGAAATTGATGAAAGGTTGAGGTGTTTTAGATCTGTTGTTGAAGACTTACGGAGTATTAGAGAGCCCTCCCAATTATCATTGGTTATTTACTTGGACACCATTGTATCATCCATTGCAAGTTCCCAAGACCAATTAAGCAATATTTTTTATTACAAGGCTATGATGTTTGAATTTTATAGGATTGGCCTAGATAAAAACCAAGTGAGAGACTTAAATATTACTAAACAAGAATTGATGGCATTGTTCATTGATCCTAGAATTAGACTATAGCCATCGGTCACAAAGAGACACATTTGTATGGATCAATGCACGTACCAGCCATTTAAGGAGAATTGGATGGATAGGTGGATTATGGTTTTTGACAAACTTCCTTGTAATAATAGGGAGGTGCCTTTAGATTTCCTTAGGAAATTATTGGCAGAGTTTATGTTGGGTCACCATGTTAACTACTTTGACATTAGTGAATTCCAGGGGGTGGGTTATGGGTCTGCATAGGACAGAGAGAATGTTAGGCATGACCCATTGCTAGGTCCTCGTCCTCCTAGGTAAATGCCTAAACCATTTTCTCAACATCCTCCCATTATGGAAAGAATCACCCAAACATATGTATCCATATCAACCTTGACTCAGAGCCTGGTGTAGCATGGAAATTTTGTAGCATTATCTTAGTAGAAAGTACCTATAAGTGATGTTGGGAGAAGAGTTGGTCCTTCAAGCCCTACAACAGAGTGCAACTAGGAGAGGGCAGATAGAAAGACTAGACATTCATGTGACACTCACATATGCTCAATCTATGGGTATCCTTTTTATGGGCCGACGAAGGCCGATAGACATGAGAGTTTCATGGAGGAGGTTAGTATATTGACAATATATATATCTTTTTCCATATCTAGTTATACGATGTTTGTAGTTACTATGCTTAGATAGCATACCTGATCCAGGTGGATATCGGTGGCCACCCACCTTTTCCGACTGGCTCAAAACAATTTTCTGGCAATTTTGGCAATTTACTATTTTTAGCAGGTTTTAACTTCCGGGGCCATTTTGAGGGCCTAAATGAAGAATTTTTGAGATAGAGGTTCTCAATGATATCTGAAATCATGATTGAGCCCCAAAAATAAATCTCCTCGACGATACCTTTCCAACGAGCTATCATACGCCTAAAACGAAGATCGTATGCAAAAGTTACAACCCCGGGAAGTTGATGTACTAACTTACCCAAACGAGGCCCACATGACTTTTGGTGCTTCATCTCCTAGGGTTAGGTTTTTGAATGTCTATGAATTTTGGAATTCTCGTTTATTGTAGAAAAGGCCTCTAGAGCCTCATTGTAATCATCTTCTCACGGATGCGAGTAGCAGCCACATCTCTTCTGAGAGATAAGCTACCAACGCCCTAGCTAGTTTATTTCCATTCTGTCTGTAAGCATTTTTCAGTCATTTGTTATTAATGAAAGGAAGTCTTATTTCTGTTGCATCTCTGCGTTTATGTTTATTTCTGTATTTCATTGTGTTCCTACATAAATCCAGATCAGTGGTATCAGAGCGGTCTGCTCATTCTCGATCCTTCTTTGCATGTCCCCAACGAGATCGGGGTATAAGGAGTTGGGGCTCGATCTGGTTGAACCTTTGCAAG
>ML805468.1:104850-125743 GCA_009831015.1 Picea engelmannii
TAATATAACATTATCCAATCTGTGATGAGATAAGAGTGCACCACTTAGTAAAGCAACATTTCTTATGTGCCAATATTAAAGGCATAACAAGTTGTTGTGCACCACTTACTAAAGATTTCTTATGTTATTAGTGGGTGTGTGAGTTTATGAAGATTAAACTCTTTGTTTTGGGGATTCTAATGCATTGCATTATATGTGGTCTTAGTGGATCCAACCATAGGGAACTTTTAAGGAATCTTAAAGAAATTTTATAATACGTTTTTTTTAGTGGATCCAACCATAGGGAACTTTTAATGAATCTTAAAGAAATGTTATAAGGAATATATATGTGGTCTTAGTGGATTGAACCATGTTCAAAGAATATGCACATGCTATTGAGTTAATTTTGGGTAGTTATCCACTCAATGTAGAAATCCCTTAGTGGAAATATCTTAGTTTATAGTACAATTAGGTCCCTTTATGTAACTTTAGGTGAGCATAAAGTATTTCACAATTATGTATTTAGTTCAACCATATCCACAACTATCCAACAATTTGTCCTTAAATCTCTCAAGTGATCGAACTATATAATATAACATTTGCACAATTCATATGTTATATAATATAACATTATTCAATCTGTGATCAGATAAGAGTGCACCACTTAGTAAAGCAAGATTTATTATGTGCCAAGATTAAAGGAATAACAAGTTGTTGTGCACCACTTACTAAATATTTCTTATGTTATTAGTGGGTGTGTGAGATTATGAAGATTAAACTCTTTGTTTTGGGGATTCTAATGCATTGCATTATATGTGGTCTTTGTGGATCCAACCATAGGGAATTTTTACGGAATCTTAAATAAATATTCTAATACATTTTTTTAGTGGATCCAACCATAGGGAAAATTTAATGAATCAACTTGCTTGTTGTTTTTTTGAATTGATTTTCCTTGGGGAACCCAAATTTTGATTTCAATGACTTCTATCTGTGGGTTTTATTGATTATTATGAAAATATTGTGGATGATGAGTGAAGGATAAGAATTTTCCCTGCTGTCTATCCCTTGTATTTGAGTTGATTGATTCATGGATGAATGTTTAGTCTTTGCGTCATCTTATGAACGAGTACATTTGCATCTTGATTGATTAAAACTTTGATTTCTCTCTACATTTTTAATTGCTTGAACTTGTGTACATCTCTGCATTTTTATTGATAAACTCTGCATTGTGTATAGATATTGAGGAGAGATGTTGACACGAGATTTTCCAAACATTCCTCGCAAACGCTCTAGGTTATACCAATAAGGAAGAACGAGAACTCCTTCTTCGACTAAGACTTCGAGTGACCAACAACAATCTCGTCAAAGGATATTTTCAAAAAATACTGTGAATAGATCAACTACAAAACCTGTTCAAGCAAGTGCTATGGATGTAGTCTTCTTAGATAGGTTGCGCATTGATACTCCTACACCTGAAAATGTAGGAAATACCTCTGGACAAGAGAATATATCTGGCAATTTTCTTTGATTTTGTTTATTTTTGTTGTATATTTTTTTATTTAAATTTATGTGAGGTTAAATATTGAAGTTACTTTCAAATGTGTTTGTAGACAATCAGTTTAAAGCAAGGGACGACAATGAAAGAGAGAGTGGTTGTCACGAAGATTCAAATGTCAGTGCAGAGGGTGAAGGTGGATTTAGGAAGCCGCGTTATCAATAAACAAAATATTACACGCCTACGTCCACCTATCCTTCAGATGTTGATGATGAACTTCCTTAGGAAGGGATTACTGAAGTAGTGAGGCTTGAGTGATGCTCAGGTGTTAAAAGGAGGTTGGAAAATTATTTGGTGGTCTTGAAAC
This sequence comes from Picea engelmannii, assembly GCA_009831015.1. NCBI lineage: Eukaryota > Viridiplantae > Streptophyta > Pinopsida > Pinales > Pinaceae > Picea > Picea engelmannii. The sequence continues at coordinate 106,692 of ML805468.1, forward strand.
TCCCTCAGGAGAGTAAACAAAGCTTTCAAATTGTTTTGCATTCATTGGAAAACTTTATGGACGCATATCAGAAGATGGGGCCAACCACTAACAGTTTTGTCGATCTAATGAGGCAACAAAAGTCAGAGGTGATGGGCCCTGATAAATGGGAGGCAGTAAAAAATAGAGTTTCAAAATAAGATGCCATTTCGATGTTCAATTTCAAAGAGGGCCGAAAGCGGAAGATGTTGAAGGTGCAATATTTTAAGCACCATGATATTGCAGGACATCTATATAACAGATTTTTGGCGGCATGTGGGAAATTTTCACGGAACGATGAGGTTCCACACTATTTTGCAAGATAAGTTTTTGTAGAATTTTTCTTGCACATGCACCCCGATTATACTTGTCTACCATAATAATATTATGGGACTGGTAAAGAATGTACATATGATCGCAAAGGGGCGTATCGATGTGCGACATTTACGAGGCCTCCACAACCTTTAGTAACTCACCCAACATGGACATTTTCTTCACTTTCAGAGTTGCAGGTTACATCAGAGGTTGGAAAAGAGGCCAAGAATGAAATCGGGGAAAAATTGGAAGCGATTTTTTATGGTGTTGATGTTGGCATGAACCGTCAACTAGCGGAACCCAATTCTCGGGCCACATTTGTTTATAAAATAGATGTGGAGTTAGATACATTATCAGCAGAATATGTTTTGGAGTATGCAAAATTTTTCTGGAATGGTTAGAAGAAGGTCATTCAGAATGATGACCCGAACCACAGATTGGTATGTGTTCTAGTTAGGAAATTTTTGACGCATTTTATGATAGTTTACTTCTAATTCTAGATTTATATATCATTGTATCTATATAAATAATCGAGTTGTTATTGTCATTAATTGCAGTTTGGAGATATGTTAAATAAATCTCCAGTAGGTAGGGGACTTGATACGACAAGTTTAAATTTGGATGGGTTGAATCGAGTATGGATTTTCTAATAGTTGTTCAATCTCCACTCTTTTGAATAAGAGATCAACAACATTTATAATTTTGTATAGTTGTGAACACATTGAATTCTAGATTTAGTTCTTAGTTGTGTTTTTCACAGATCCCTATTCCATCTCCTACTACTTGGGCAGGCTTGTCTCAATTCTCATTGGGAGAGTTTGAAGAGGGTGGGAGTTCACAGGTATCATTTAATGTCTTAAAATCATTTAACTTTAATGAGTTATAATCATTTAAATTTAGTTTTTCAAATTTTCAAATTTGAAATGTGTTATATAGGCTAATATGGAGAAGAGAGTACCTTAGAGTATTCTTGGGAGCGAGACTGAGATTGAGGAGGAAGCGGAGGAATCACCCAGATTTGGGAAGGATGTGTTCATTCAAGATGATTCATAAATGTATGTTTTTGAATTTTATCAAATTTTTGTTTTCGCAAATTTTTAGTTTATCCTTTCTTATTCAACGCTTTGATCAATTATTTTGAAATATATAGAACCCGTAGATAAGTTTATCATTTTCTTAAATGGTGTACGTTCAAATTTATTTAAGGTTAGATCATGATGAAGACCTACTTTTGAACTTGAACATTTGAATTTTTGAGAACAGACTCTATCCCACATGACAAAATAGAAAGTTTCTAAATTTTCTTCAATTGCATTCCTTGCTTTCTTGTCCAAGAATGACGTAGTATGGAAATTTTTGTTTTCTACATACAATAAAGTGAATTCCTTCTTTCCGGGGTATTGTCAAACTCTTAACTAAATTGGTTATTAATCATAAAAATCAACATTTAATTAGAATTACAAATAAGCTCACACATATTGTATATGTAAGCTAGCTCACACATAATTTCAAAGAGCATTTCATTATATTTAATATGAATACATCCCATTTAAATGGTTTTTGAAGAATGACTTAATATACATGTGTAGATTTGTGGTTTCTTCATGTACATGCAAGATTATATGAGAACATCTATTCCACCGTAGAAAGAGGAGATAAGTATTTTCCGGAAGAATGATTTTTAAAATGGAGATTTGTGAATTTTTTTAGATAATAAGTAGTTTTTTTGGAAGAATGGCTTAATATGGATATTTATGAGTACTTTAGTTTGAAAGAGCATTGTGAAATTTGATTATATGACCACTGCGGAAGAAGAGAGAAGTATTTAAATGCTAAGGAGATTAGTATTTTATTGTTGTGTAAATATGATCAAATACCATCACCTGGGATGAGAATTTCTTAAGGATTTGAGACCTTATCCACAAGGAGAATTTCACCTGAAGGATTTTGGACTTTATCCACAAGGAGATAAGTATTTCATAATAAGTATTTCATTGGAAGAATGACTTAATATGGAGAATTGTGAATTTTCTTCATACACAATTCTATATTTATTTTCAGATTATTATCTAACTCTAATTCACAATTTGTTTTACCAAGAACACAAAAAAAATCACCTGGGATGGGAATTTCACCTGAAGGATTTGGGACCTTGTCCACAAGGAGAATTTCACCTGAAGGATTTGGGACTTTACCCACAAGGAGATAAGTATTTCATTGGAAGAATATCTTAATATGGAGATTTGTGAACTTTCTTCATACACAGTTCTATATTTATTTTTAGATTATTATCTAACTGTAACTCACAATTTTTTTTTACCAAGAACATATTTTTTCTCTTTAAATTTTTTAAGATTTTAGATAAGATTTACAAATTGTTTAAATCATGTACTCTTAATTGGAGGTTAACTATATTAAATATGTTTAACTGTGGTTCAATATGTTATTATTTCTTATTTTTTTATTTAATATTTAGTTACAACATATATGTTAATATGTGTTATTTGTTTTTTTTATTATTGTCTTTTATTGTTACAGATGTCTAAATTATATTTGGTGGAAAATATGTTTACAATTTATTTTGTGGGAAAGAGTATGTTGGATGATGAGATTTAAATCTTTTGGTATGTATGTCAATTTTGTTTTAATCACATTTTTTGAATTCTGTATTATTTCGCATGTTTGAATTGTAAATTTGTAATTTTTGAATTCTATTTTTTTTTGCAAGTTTGTATTGTAGGTATGAAGTGATCTATCTTAACGCGATGGCTTAGAGTCCAGAATTTTGGAGTTAAATTTCTTAGCTTTTGTTATCATCCTAAAATGGATGTGGAACTTATGTATTTTATAGTGTAACTATTCAGACTTTGATTATAATATATATATATTTCATAATTTTGGAATTCAAATTAACAATTTATTGTCTCATATTTGATTTCTCAAAGTTGATGAAAAAAAGTGGCAAAGTTAACCAGTAATGAACTAATGTTTTGTATATTTTTATTTTTACAATGCATTAAATTTGTAACGACCCCTTAGTTACGACTACCAGTGAAGCAGAAGTGCATTTTTTTTTTTAGGCAAGAAGGCGACGACGAAAACAGTTTAACCACACCACTAACAACAAACACAAGCACGTAGTCCAGACAATAAGAAAAAATGAATCCACGTGCTGACACAAGAGTAACTGGGCGAAATGTGTGCAAAACAACAAGGAGGAATGACTACATGCCTGACGCAAACAAGACACGCCTACAAGCTAAGAGACAACATCTCAAACCTGATGCAACGGCCTTGACACCCAACAACTAGAACCTCTATGGTGCACGACCATACACCTATAAGCATTACACCCCAAGTGCCAACAACATCCTACCATGATCAACAACACCTGCAACGGGTAGCACAGATTATGGCCAAGTTATCATTCGCCTTTACCCAATAGGGCGTGCCACGATTCCCTAGTCAGGGATCATGTTGTCCCCTTGTGACAGGCGCGGTGATAATATTGGTGCAATCTAACCTATTTGGACCATGGAATCAAGAAAATCCAAAGTGCTAGGGGTCGAAATAACTGGCAATAAGACTACGCCTATTCCCTCAAGCGACAGTTCGTCAAGATGCAAGATAATGTTATTCAGTTAAAAATAACACAAGCTATTAAACTTCCTTGCCAACAACAAAAACCATTATTGGTTAAGCAAGATGCCGAAGTGCTGAGGAGTGAACTATCACAAGGTTATCATTATCATAGTGTGACCCATCATGTGACCTACTTTGCACAAAGTTACTATTATTATAGAAGTTATCAAGGGTGGACTAAAGCGCTTAAAAAGTAAACTACTTCACATTCAAGGATCTACACTGCCCTTTAAACATTTGAAAAATATGACTATAACAATGCAGTCTAACTGTTATGTCTAGGTACGCGATATTTCCATCTAGAAAACTAAATTAAATTTCTATCCTGAGAATTCTCTTATCTTGTGGACTCACTAAACAAACTGAAAATTGTATATTGAACCTAATCCCTTCAGCGCAATTGGAACGACATACTACTCACATAACCACATATCGAAGGTAAGTGTAACGTTGTGAGTCTTCAATCCAGTACTTCGTCGGAATGTGGGGGTAAGGGCTGTCACTATACACATAAGTAGACGTCCTTAAAACAATATATAATTTAAAAATCAATAGTGGCTATCCCTTTAACAATTTAGATTTATCATGAAAAAATAAGTTTCATAGCATAATGGATATAAAATTGTTGTGGTAAGAAATAATATAAAAATCGTTATCACTACTGATTGTAAAATCGCGGTTTAGTACTATTATAATATAGGTTGTTGTCCATAGATTCACCCTTGAATTTAAATTCGCTATCAAAATTTAAAAGTTACTATCAAGATTGGTTGTCAGCAGTCATGCTAGATGTAAATGAAATCAACACTGTTTCAAAAATTCAAACACTATCCAGCGATTCTCCGTGCATAGCACATGCCATTCCAAATGCAATCCATGCAGAAGTAAGCCGGTAGCTATCTAAATAAATGTTATTTTACTATCAATCAAAATGCAGAGGCAATAGATAGCTTCTAAAATAAATGTTGAATCGTTGGCGGTCAATCACAGACCCATTAGTTGGCTGTCAAAATAAGGAAGGATATCATTGTCAGATAAATGTAAAACATAGACAATGCATGGTAAGCACATAGTCAATCACAGGGAGAAAAATGCATTCATTCACGGGAAACACTCAATCAACGCAACAACCAATTCTATCAGTTACGGTAAGAAAAAACCCGCAATCAAAGATGGTATAAAAACATAAGCAACAAGACGAAATATGCTACCATTTAAGGCACGAATTTGCTCTCAATAATGGTATAAAAACACTAGCATTTAATGAGGAATTTCGCTGCCATCCAAGGCACGAATTCACTGTCAATTTCGGCATGAGATCACAAGCATTCTGTGAGAAATTTCACTGCCATCCAAGGCACGATTTCACTGTCAAAATCGACATGAGATCACTATCATTGAGTGAGAAATTTCGTTGCCATCCAAGGCATGGTTTCACTGTCAAAATCGACATGAGATCATCAACATCCAGTGAGAAATTTCACTGCCATCCAAGGCATGATTTCACTGTAAAAAACGGCATGAGATCACCAACATTCAGTGAAACATTTTGCTGCCATCCAAGGCACGATTTCACTGTCAAAATCAGCATAATAACTAAAAAAAACATTGTTAATTATCAAGGGTAATTCACTTCCATTAAACACCACTACTACAATATAGAACACTATCATTCGCACAAAAAAAACACAATCTAAGGATTACATAAATCTCTGGGTAAGTAATACAAATCGTGGGTAAATATCACCAGAATTTGTTGACTCGTCTTTAACTGTAAATAATAAAAAAAATTGTTGAATATAAATTGTGAATACAGACAGCCAATGTAAAATCGTTGGTTGTCATTAGAGGAAAGGCTCAGTAAAAAAAGGTTGTCAATCAAGTGTACCACACAGGTTGAGATTGTCTTCAATAACTAAGGTTCAGAAAAAAAAACATGTAGAGATTAAAAGCCATGGAAAATAGGAAACCCAGAGTAAAATCGTAGAGTAAAGGCAAACCAGAAGTAAGGAAAATCACACAAAACCGCCAGGAGAAACATTAAAAAATCAACCTTAACTAATAATCTAGAAAGGGTATTAAACGTAGGGATCAATTCAGTGGATCAAAGCGGTTCGTTGTGGGAATAAAAACCACCTTAGAGGTAATCAACGCAGCAAGGAAAAAAACCCACTCAATTCCGGAACAACAACAAGGCTAGACGACTAGAAGGACCATCCTTCGCTCATCATCCACACACTGAAAAGCAGGGTGTTGAGATCCATAGGTCTATTAATGCTGAAGCGATGATCGTAGATCAGGCTCCTAGCCGACTGCTCAGGCATGGAATGATGAGCTAGGGACAAAGGAAAAAATAAACCATAATTACCACAATCAATCAACCACAGGACGGTCAAGACATGCAGGGATTGAAGGCCATGGGAGATGAACATCGAGCTAAAGGCTATGGGGAAAATTCAATCATCAACTAAAATGCTAAGACAAACATTTTCTTTACCCAATTAAACATACAGAACTAAAATCATAATTCATACTAACAATCTACCATGAAGAAATAAGGAAGCGTACCATTGCCCAATCACCCGCTCTGAATTGATGTCCCGCATGCCTCGTGCAACTCCCGCTTGTCGATCGATGAGATTTCACTGGTACCTCCCAGCCAATGCTAGGGGTACTCTTCTTCCCCCTCAGCTCCTCGAGATGCAAAGGGGCCACACACACTAACCAGAGAATCAACTAGCTCCCAGCTCACCTCGCAAGGCCGAGCTACCACTCCTCACCAAGCTAGCTATCCCAACTCCCACAAACTAATTCAATCAAGTCTAAATTTTTGCAGCGTAACATTACCAAACAGAAGAGACATCCATCATCCTTCTCCTCCCTCCATTATATAGAGTTTCGAAGTCCTTTACTTTCCCAAAATCCTATTTAAATTAATGTTTAATAAATTAATTCATAAAAATCCTCACCCATCCCCTTCATTCCTCCATAAATTAATTTCATTAATTAAATAATTACCCTTATTTCCCTCACTCACCTAAAGGCACTCCTAGAATCGCTCCTAGGTGTCCCCATATCCCCTTACAAGTTTTAATGACTTTCCCCCTTATTAAATTTACTAGTTGAGTTTAAATTAGACCGTTCTTAAATGCTAGATACCTTACTAAGTTAGACTATCTGTTTTTTCCTTGTGTTTCCCCCTTTATTTTTATGTTTCCCTCTTTTTCCTAGTTTCCTAATTATTTTAGATTTCCCTCCTTCCCTTTTCATTCAAACACAAAAGGGCATGTGCAGAAACTTACCCCTTTTCCCCTTTTTTTAATGAATAAATTTTAATTAGCATAAAATAGTAAAACAATTATTTCCCCTTTTTTTAAAAAAAATTATCCCAAAGGTTTTTATAAATTAATTTAATTTCTTACCCCCTTATTATCACAAGATTAAAGAATATTATCATTATTATTTATTCTATTTTTATGTTTATATATGTTATCTTTTGTTTTTAAATAAATTGATAAAAAAATTATCACAAGTATAATTTAGACCTAGACTTTATTTTCCCAAGATGAGCGACATTTTTATTAGGGGAAAAGTTTTAAATATTCATTAACACATTATTCCTCCTAAATCCATCTAAGTTTATCCAATTATTAAATAACAATGCGACGTGCCCTTCAGGACACACTAGGTGCTCCAAGGGTGTCACTCGCCTCTTTCTGTTTCTCTTGCGCGACGTGCCCTTCAGGACGCACTATGTGCTCCAATGGTGCCACTCGCCTCTTTCCATTTTTCTTGCACGACGTGCCCTTCAAGGTGCACCACGTGCTCCAAGGGTGCCACTTGCCTCTTGACTGACTTGGTAGACATAAAAAACACCTAGAGTCAATACTCCGCCAGGTGATCTTATGGGAGACTAAGGGCCTCTAAGGAATAATTCTCATGCCTTACTGCACGCCCCTTAGAATCATTGTGAGTGACTATCGCAGTCTACCCTCACGCCATCATGGTTCCTCTCAAACTAGGTAATCGTTAACCTACAGTTCGAGCCACGACAGGAGTGCTAGTAGGCTGTGGTAGGGCTACTGTCCACACCTCTCCCTCAACATCTCTGGTTGTCGAACACGACCCCTATACTCCACATGTGAGTTTGGTTGACAAGATATTGACAACTTCCATCATCAACGAATCATTTCATAAATATATCCATAATCATATCATCTAATCATATTCACTAATATCACATATAAAACAATCAAACCCCAATAGTTCACTCCCCGTCTCGATCTGGAGTTCAAGGGGTTCCATCGATGCCTCTACATCCTCGAGGTCCAAAATCCTGTACACTCAGGAAAATTGAGTCAATAGCACGTATCTAAGTCAATACAACAAAATAACATATAATCACATCCATAGTGAATCATAATAATAATCAATGGTCAATGGTAAAATAATCTGGATCACTTTTAGGCAAGTGTCCTCAAAGAGTAAGTTCACTCAGTGCATGCAAGAGTGGGATGTTACATACACCCCCTCTTGGTATAAAATTCGTCCTGAAGTTTCATAGTATATAAGTGCTGAAATAATCTGTATCACATAATCATAAGTCTATCTATCCAACAAAAATGGAAACTGGTGGCACAAAACACGTGCATCCTCCGACGTCACTGGGTACGGACTATAGTTGTCCCAATGTACCTTGATCTCCTCTACTATTTGACGTCGTATCTTGTGAATGCGATGATCCAGTATGTGGATCGACTCAGCCGTGAGCGCACCGTCATCCGACACCCATAAGGTGCTCAAGTCCAAACATGTGTAGGATCACTAATCATAATGTTTCAATCAGAGACGTGAAATACATCATGCATACACCTCAAGAATCAGGCAAGGCTAGTCATTGGTCCACGGCCTCGCTTTTCCATAGTCTCGTACGATATAGTTTATCCCCTCTTCCGAACTTGATCAGACTCTTATGTGGTTTCCACCGCAAAAATACTCGATCTCCACATCGTAACTATGGTTGACACGGTGTGCATCATCATAACTCTTATGTCGATACTGCGCTTCTTTAATCCTTTTTCTTATTGTTTTCATTTTCTCTTCCATTTCTTGGATCACTTATAGTCCCACCAGGACCCTATCCTCCAAACAATCCTAACTCAAAGGCGTCTGACGGGTCGCTCGTAAAGAAACTCGAAAGGTGCCATCTTAATGGTGCTTTGGTAACTGTTGTTATAAGCGAATTCCACCAGTGGAAAGAATTCTTCCCAATGTTATTGTTGGTCCATCACGTACATGCGCAACATGTCCTCCAAGGTATGGTTCGTTCGCTCGGTCTACCCATCAGTCTCTGGGTGATACGCAGTACTGAAGTTAAGTTGGGATCCCAAGGATTCTTGGAAACTTGTCCAAAATCCCCTAGTAAGCATCGATCCTCGATCAGATATAATCCTCTTAGGCATGCTATGCAACCTCACAATATCAATGATGAACACTCTAGCTATGTCAGGTGCATGATACGTCCTACGCATAGGAATAAAGTGAGCACTCTTCATCAGAGAGTCTACTACTACAAAAATCGAGTCATGACTACTTGTCGTTAGTGGGAATCCAACAATAAAATCCATCGAAATAACCTCCCATTTTGATTCCAAAATAGCATGTGGCTGTAGTAATCCTGTTAGGTGTCTATATTTATCCTTTACCTGCTAACATTCTAGACATCTGGTCACATAGTTGACTATGTCTACCATCATTCCCTTCCAGAAGAATAAGGGTTTAAGGTCCACTCTCATCTTCATGACTCTCGGGTGATCCATGTATACTTCTGTATGAGCCTCGCTTAGGATCAAGCTCCTCAACTTGTCGTTAGGTGGTACGCAAATCTGATTTTTCAACCTTAATAATCCATCGTCCTCAAACGTAAATCCTACAAATATTGGTATCATCATTGTGTTTTGTCCAATAAAACGCTCGACCTCTTTGTACCAGTCATCATCACGCTGTAAAGTTAGAATATTTTTATGTAGATTCATCTAAAGAGACAACACCAAAAATATGTGTGGTCTCCAACTCAATGCAACTACCACTCAGTTCATTGTTCCTTTTATGTAAGTAATCTCAAATTCGTACTCGCTAAGAAATTCCGACCAACGTCGTTGTCGCGCGTCCAGGTCGCTTTGCGTAAAGATGTGTTGTAGTCCATAGTGTTCCATATTTAGTTTAAATTTACATGCAACAATGTAGTGTCTCCAAACCTTCAAGGAATATACGATGGCTAACAACTCCAATCATGCATCGCATAGTTCTCTTCATGCCTTCTTAGTTTCCTTTAGATGTAAGTGATCACTCGACCGTCTTGCATCAAGACTCCGCCTAAGCCTTCCTTGGATGCATCAGTGCATACCAAGAATTTTGTGTCCATGTCAGGGACCTTTAGTATTGGCGCCATTGTCAATAGGTCCTTGAGCCTCCCAAATGCTTCTGCGCATTTCTCAGTCCAAACAAACTTCTTGTTCTTCTTCTACAATTCCGTGATCGAATTTTCTATCTTCGAAAATCCCTTGACGAACTGTCGATAGTATCATGATAAACCCATGAAGCTACGCACTTCTGGGACATTCCTCGGTGCATGCCATTCCATAATAGACTCAACCTTTGCTAGATCCATGGAGATACCTTCGTCAAAGATGACATGCCCTAAGTAGTGAATCTTCGATTGATAAAATGAACATTTGGACAACTTCCCATACAATTTGTGCTCTCCCAGACACTACAGTACCAGGCGTAAGTGCATGTCATTCTCCTTCGTCGTCCAAGAGTAAATCAAAATATCATCAATGAATACTTGGATGAACTTGTCCAAGTACTCGCGGAACACCCCATTCATCAAACTCATAAATACCCCAAGGGTGTTTTTCAGTCCAAATGGTAAAACAATAAACTCGTAATGTCCAAACCTCATCTTAAAGGTGGTCTTAGAGACATCATCCTCCTTTATCTGTAACTGGTGATACCCTGATCGAAAATCGATCTTTGAGAACATTTTCGCACCCTTCATCGGATCAAACAAATCATCTATCCTCGGCAACGGATATTGATTCTTGATCGTTGCTTTTTTCAATTGACGTAGTCAATGCCTAGCCTCCACGACCCATCCTTCTTTCGTATGAAAATAACAGGCACACCACACAGTGACACACTTGGATGTATCAGTCCCAAGTCCAACAATTCTTTCAGTTTCATTCACAACTCCTGTAACTCCGGGGTCGACATCTGATAAGGCGTTCTTGTTATCGGTTCAGTCCCCGGTTTTAGGTCTATAATAAACTCTAATTCCCTCTCCAGTGGAATCCCAGGTAACTCTTCCGGAAAGAGGTCTGCAAATTCTCTCACCACCGGAAGGTGTTCTATACCTTCCACTACTCCCTTCTCATTTAACGCAAGGATTGCATAAATCTTTCACCCCTTGTGCATGCTCTTCCGTAGCTACAAGGAAGAGATGAACCTCAGGGAAACTCCCTGGTTCTAACCTACAATCACACGTCCTTGTCCCTCGTCATCGACCAAGCTCAACCATTATGTCTTACAGTTGAGTATCACCTCATGTGATTCCAACCAGTCCATACCAATCACGACATAATAAGATCCTAATATCATGATGTACAAGTTGGCCCTGGTGAAAAACTCTCTCAGGTTGAAGGTAAAGCCCATAACCTTTCCTCCAACCTTTTGTTTGGCTCCAGAAGCCATATCTATGAAGCTAAACTTATCATGTTTGACTGCCTTTACCTGAATCCTTTTTAGCATTGCACCAGAAATGAAACTCTCAGAGGCACCATGATCTATGAGAATACTAATGGTCTGGTTAGCGACGACACCTGATATCTCGAGCACAGTCGACTGGTGCTCTTCCTAGCGGTTATTCACCGCTACATGAATCTGATGGGCCTTGCCCAAATCTCCCACGGTGGTGGGTCAGACTGATCCAGATGATCTAGTCCTCTTCACTGTGCAATCGTGCTGGAAATGTGGCTCCCCACATTCCAACATACTTTCTTCGGTTCAGTAATCCTGCTACCTAAAGTAGAAGCTAAATTCCAAAGCTATGTCCAACACCAACTTGTTGACCTTAAGTTTCCTGGTGAGGTTGCAGAGCATACCAAATAAGCTCCAAAAATGAGCCCCATACTCAGGCACCGTACGGTCGCCTAGTCATAAGGTATTTGAACTCGTTGAGTTGGCACTCAACAAATTCCTCAGAAGACACCTCTCATGGAACCGTTCCTCTAATAGTTCCCATGACACGTCTTCGATGGTCATGTTCAATTGTGGCGGGAGCATCTTTCACCATAGAAGAGCACTCCCCTTTAGTTGAAAGACTACCATGCGGACCTTCATATTGGAGGTCAAAATCGCAAAGCATGAAGCACAATGCCTTTCTCTACAACCATTCCTCCATGGCACAACCATCCACGACACTCGTAGACTTGAGAACTCAACTCTCTCGAGTTCTTGGTGGATGTTATCGGTACTACCTAGGGAGCGTTGTGGACCCTCAGGTGTACAGGTTCCCTGGCCTCATCTCAGTACTGATGGTGAATCAAGGCCCTTGAAATTACCTGGAAGGGCCTTGTAAGGCCATCATCATCCCTTACTACAAGCAATTCCATCCCAAGCACTTGTTCTTCCCCTTGGGGATTCGACTCCAAGGGTGCGGGAACTTCTGGAAGCATCGCACCTCCTTCCATGGAACCACATTGTCGGCTTTCTCTAAATGGGATCACCACATGGACACCTTAAGGTTTTTAATTAATGCAACAGTAAAAACTCACAGGTTTACTGTAGTGGAAAGCCTGATGATCCATAGTCGTAGGGTTGAACCCACTCTGATACCACGTGTAACAACCCCTTAGTTACGACTACTGGCGATGCAGAAGTGAATTTTTTTTTTTTTAGGAAAGAAGGCGACGATGACAATAGTTTAACCACACCACTGACAATGAACGCAAGCACGTAGTACATGCAATAGGAAACAATGAATCCAGGCTTTGGCACAAGAGAAACTGGGAGAAATGTGCACAAAACAACAAGGAGGAACGACTACTCGCCCAACTCAAACAAGACACACCTACAACCTAAGAGACAACATCTCAAATATGATGCAACGACCTTGACGCTCAGTAACTAGAACCTCTATGGCATACAACCATACACCTAGAGGTGTTACACCCCAAGCGCCAACAAAAACCTACCATGATCAACAACATCCACAACAGGTAGCACAGACTCTGGCCAAGTTATCATTCACCTTTACCCAATAGGGCGCGCCATGATCCCCTAGTCAGGGATCATGCCATCCTCGGGCGATAGGCGCGGTGATAATCCTGGCGCAACCTAACCTATCTGGACCATGGAATCAAGAAAATCCAACGCACTAGGGGATGAAATAACTGGCAAAAAGACTATGCCTACGCCCTCAAGCGATGGGTCAACAAGACACAAGATAACGTTATTCAGTTAAAAATAACGCAAGCTATTACACTTCCTTGCCAACAACAAAAACCACTATCGGTTAAGCGAGATGCCGAAGTGCTGAGGAGTGAACTATCACAAGGTTATCATTATCATAGTGTGACCCATCATGTGACCTACTTTGCACAAAGTTACTATTATCACAGAAGTTATCAAGGGTGGACTAAAGCACTTAAAAAGTAAAATACTTCACATTCAAGGATCTACACTGCCCTTTAAACATTTGACAAAGATGACTATAACAATGCAGTCTAACTATTATGTCTAGGTACGTGATACTGCCATCTAGAAAACTGAATTAAATTGGTATCATGATAATTCTCTTATCTTTTGGACTCGCTAAACAAACTAAAGCTTGTATACTGAACCTAACCCCTTCAACGCAATTGTCACGACAAATTACTCACATAAGCACATATCGAAGGTAAGTGTAACGTTGTGAGTCTTCAACCAAGTAATTCATCGGAATGTGGGGGCAAGGGTTGTCATTATACACATAAGTTGTTGTGCTTAAAACAATATTTGATTTAAACAATCAATAGTGGCTATCCCTTGAACAATTTAGATTTATCATGAAAAATTCAGTGTCATGGCATAATGGATATAAAATTGTTGTGGTAAGAAGTAATATAAAAATCACTATCACTACTGATTGTAAAATCGTGGTTTAGTACTATTATAATATAGGTTGTTTTCCATAGATTCACCCTCAAATTTAAATTCTCTATCAAAATTTAAAAGTTACTGTCAAGATTGGTTGTCAGCAATCACGCTAGATGTAAATGAAATCGACACCATTTCAAAAATTCAAACACTATCCAACAATTCGCAATGCATAGCACATGCCATTCCAAATGCAATCCATGTAGAAGCAAGCTAGTAGCTATCTAAATAAATGATATTATATTGTCAATCAAAACGTAGAGGCAACATATAGCTTCTAAAATAAATGTTGAATCGTTGGTGGTCAATCACAGAGCCATTAGTTGGTTGTCAAAATAAGGAAGGATATGGATATTAGTTAAATGTAAAACACAGACAATGCATGGTAAACATACGGTCAATCGCATGGAGAAAAATGTAGTCATTCACAGGAAGCACTCAGTCAATGCAACAACCAATTCTGTCGGTTACGGTAAGAAAAAAAATGCAATCAAATATGGTATAAAAACACTGGAAACAAGATGAAATATGTTTCCATTTAAGGCACGAATTTGCTCTCAATAATGGTATAAAAACACCATCATTTAATGAGGAATTTCTCTTCCATCCAAGGCATGAATTCACTGTCAATTTCGGCATGAGATCACTAGCATTCAGTGAGAAATTTCACTGCTATCCAAGGCACGATTTCACTGTCAAAATCAACATGAGATCACTAGCATTCAGTGAGAAATTTCGCTGCCACCCAAGGCACGATTTCACTGTCAAATTCGGCATGAGATCACCAACATTCAGTGAGAAATTTTGTTGCCATCCAAGGCACGATTTCACTGTCAAAATCGGCATGAGATCACCAGCATTCAGTGCGACATTTCGCTGCCATCCAAGGCATGATTTCATTGTCAAAATCGACATAATAACTAAAAAAAATGTTGTTAATCATCAACGAGAATTCCTTGCCATTAAAAACCACCACTACAATATAGAACACCATTATTCGCATAGAAAAAACACAGTCTAAGGATTACGTAAATGTCTGGGTAAGTAATACAAATTGTGGGTAAATATCACCAGAATTCGCTGACCCATCTTTAACTGTAAATAATAATAAAAAAATTGTTGAATATAAATTTTGAATACAGACAGCGAATGTAAAATCATTGGTTGTCATTCGAGGAAAGGATCAGTCAAAAAAGGTTGTTAATCAAGTGTACCACGTAGGCTGAGATCGTCCTCAATAATTAAGGTTCAGAAAAAAAAAATGCAGAGATTAAAATCCATGGAAAACAGGAAACTCAAAGTAAAATCGTAGAGTAAAGGAAGACCAGAAGTTAGGAAAATCACACAAAACCGTCGGGAGAAACATTAAAAACTCAGCCTTAACTAATAAGCCAGAAAGGGGATTAAACGCAAGTGTCAACGCAGTGGATCAAAGTGGTTCATTGCGGGAAGAAAAACCACCTTAGTGATAATCAACACAGCAAGGCGAAAGACTCACTCAATCTCGGAACAACAACAAGGTTAGACGACTAGAAGGAACATCCTTCGCTCGTCATCCACGCACCAAAAAGTAGGGCGTTGAGATCCATAGGTCTATTAACGTCAAAGCGACGGTCGTAGATCGAGCTCCTAGCTAGCTTCTTAGGAGTGGACTGATGAGCTAGGGACAAAGAAAAAAATAAACCGCACTTACCACAATCAATCAACCACAAAACGGTCAAGACATGTAGGGATCGAAGGCCTTGGGAGATCAACATCGAGCTAAAGGCTACGAGGGAAATTCAATCATCAACTAGAATGCTAAGACAAACATTTTCTTTAACCAATTAAATATACAAAACTAAAATCATAATTCATATTAACAATCTACCATGAAGAAATAAGGAAGCGTACCATTGCCCAATCACCCATTCTCAGTTGATGTCCCGCACGTCTCATGCAACTCCCACTTTTCGACCAATGAGACTTCACCGGTAGCTCCCAACGAATGTTAGGGGTACTCTTCTTCCCCCTCAGCCCCCCGAGCCGCAAAGGGTTCACGCACACTAACCAGAGAATCAAATAGCTCCCAACTCGCCTCGCAAGATTGAGCTACAACTCCTCACCAAGCTGGATATCCCAACTCCCACAAGCTAAGTCAGTCAAGTATAAATTTCTGTAGGGTAGCATTACCAAATAGAAGAGATATCCACCATCCTTCTCCTTCCTCCATTATATAGAGTATCAAAGTCCTTTATTTTTTTTTTCTAGTTACTAATGACCTTGTTGGTTGCATGGATGCACTTAACCAATAAAAAAAACTAAAGGGAAAACTAAAGAAAAGATAGGCATATGAGATTTGCTAAATAAATTGGTTACATAAATGCACTTAACTAATAAAAAAACTAAAGGAAAGATAGGCATATGAGTTCATAGATTCACTTAACTAATAAAAAAAACTAAAGGAGAAACTAAATGAAAGATAGGCATATGAGATCTGTTAAATAAATTGGTTACATAGATACATTTTACTAATAAAAAAAACTAAATGAAAGATTGGCATATGAGATCTGTTAAATAAATTGGTTACATAGATGCACTTAACTAATAAAAAAAACTAAAGGAAAGATAAGCATATGAGATCATAGATCTACACTTAACTAATAAAAAAACTAAAGGAAAAACCAAATGAAAGATCGGCATATGAGATCATAGATCTGCACTTAACTAATAAAAAAAATAAATGAAAGATAGGCATATGAGATCTGTTATATAAATTGGTTACATAGATGCACTTAACTAATAAAAAAAAACTAAAGGAAGGATATGCATATGAGATATTGTAAATTGGTTACAATAAAAAAACTAAAGGAAGAAGGTAACCAGTGTGAAATTCAGAGGAGGTATGCATTCAAGCATTGTGTTTTAGACATGCCAAGGAACAACACATACCCCTTGTACAACTCAGATATCATGTATGAAAGGGAATTACATTAGGAAAACTATTTGCAGGCTATGGTTTAGTACTATTCACATAAACCCACATTTTTGTAAGGGTCTTCACCTGACTTTAGGCAAGGTTGTATTAATTTCTTTAACTTTGTTAGAGAATAGATCTATTAATTACAATTTAATTCACTTGACTTTAGGCAAAGTTGTGTTAATTTCCTTAACTTTGTTAGAGAATAGATCTATTAATTACAATTTCATTCTAATGATTAACACTTCTAAATAGGTTTACATGAAAATCAACTTAATTATTAAAATGTAGATTCTAAATAATTTCAAATTTTAAATGTAAATCAATTTAATTATTAGAATAGAGATATTGATATATATATGATATTATTAGTAAAGTGTTATTACAACAAGTGGAAGAGATGTTTAAATTGTTTTTAGTTGTTAGAATATTAATTTAAAAAATGAAAAAAATAATTACCACTTAAAGAAGTCAATGCTCTCAAATCTAGGATAGAAGAGTTGTTCAACTCTTCTTTAATTGATGCAATAGTAAAAAAAATAAAGGTATCAAGATAGAAGAGATCCAAATTAATTATAGGTAATGTTTATATAATAAAATATTGAGATAGAAGAGATGTTCAACTCGTTTTTGGTTTGTATGATAATGATAAAATAAAATGCTCAAAATGATGTGACAATAAAATAAAACCTTAAAATGGAAGAGACGATCAACTCTTCTTTAATTTTATCATGTAGTCATTAAAAAAATGCTAAAGATAGAAGAGATATTCACATCAAAGTTCACATACTCTTAATAAAATAAAATCTCAAAATGAAATAGATGTTTTTGACTTTTCTTTAATTTTGAGAACAATAATTAAAAAAAAAATCAAAATAAAAGAGATGTTCAATTCAACTTTAATTTATATAATGCTCGTAAAATAAAATAAAAATTGGAATGAGCTAAAATTTGAAACATTATATTATTTCAATAGAAAATATAAAATATGTTTAACATGTTTTTAAGTTAGTGCAATATTATTAAAATAAAATGGAAAAAAAAATACTATTGAAAAACGTAAGTGTTCCCCCGGATGGGGTGACACCTAGCCTAGAAGCCACAGGTGGACTTGCACTAGCCCACAGCATAAATGGCATTAATCGCTCCTCATGCGCCAACCTTTATCATGAAGGACGACAATAGATGCAGCGACAGAACGGAGAGTTTTCTCACTTGCGCGAGCATTTACGCGCGCAGGGGTTCCGGTATGCCAAAGGTTAAATGCGGAGGGATGGCTTCGGCTCTAGTTTATTCGGTCTCGCCCTCGGCTCCGAGAGCCTTCTGGATTATCTGGAGCAGCACAATCTCATGTGCGCTTAGTTTAAGCAGCAACGCTCCCACGCAGCTCTGCATTTTGCTTCACACCAGGTGGTTTGGGAGTGGTCAAGCTCTTCCGATGTCTTTCTCTCCGACCGCCCTGCAACAGGGTTCGATTATCCAGCAATTGACATTGCCCTTCTCCTTTCTCATGGCAAGAAAGAGAGGAACCCCTCGCAGGGGCGCAGCATGGGTGGCTCAAAAGGAGCAAAGGCGCCGCAGGGATCAATTGGAGCGGGCCTTAGCTCTTGCGACGTCCATCTTAAGACAGAGAGCCAGAGCGGAGCAAATTAAGCGACTTACCACCATAGCTGAGCCGAGTGTTGGCTGTAGTAGTGAGTCTCGTGGAATGGCGCCGGGGGTCCTGCAAAATTCTGGTTCGATGGAGGAATTTCCTCCTTGCATCATAGAAGAAGACTCGTCCATGGCACTTACTATGGAATTCCCGAATCTTGGCAAAGAGCCCCAGGAGGAGACCCATCCAGAAATCTGCAAGCTCAATTCGACACTGCTAGACGACATTCCTGGTTGTTTAGTGGAGGAAATCCCCTGGACGGGTGAC
>ML805468.1:142928-164077 GCA_009831015.1 Picea engelmannii
TTCCAATCATATCACCCGGACTGTCTCCACGGACGTCATTGTTCAAGACAAATTTATACTTTGAAGATATAAAAGTATAAATTACACTAAGTATATGAGATGAGGATGAGGTCAAGTAATTTAGATTTGAGGTAAAGTTATTTAGATTTGATGATTGAGATTTTTGTGGTGAGAATTTTTTCAGGGTTAATTGTTATTGGAAGAGGTTTCCGATCTATAACAAGAATCATCTTCAAGACACAAAGTTGAACATAAAAAACAATTTATAAATATTAAAAATGTTAAGGTTTGTTGAAACTTATAAATACTAAAACTGATTAGTAAAAACTAACAATGTGTGTTATAGCTATAACAAAAACCTAAGAATATAAATGAAATGAGACTAAATAACACTAAATAATAGAGATTTAAATGTTGATTAATATAATACATCTAATCTCATTGGAATAATTGATAGAACTTTGATATATAAAAAATTTACTCATATTGACATTACCAAATTTAATAATGATTATTTATATTTTCTTTCCATACTATAAACTTAGCGAATAGGGCAATACCACGACGAAGATCTAACCATCCATAGAGGAGGATTGGAGTTAGAGTCTCGGCATAGGGGAACACTACGACGAAAATATAACCATCCATGGGAGAGGAGAGATCAATTTCCACGATTGATTGTTGATCGGACCCGTCCACAACCCAATTCAAGTCTGACCAATGGCGAGAATCTTCTCAAAGCGATCCAAATCGACTATTCAACAGTGGACACATGTCAGTGTTGTGTCAGGTCCGAAGTCTTGATTCCAAAACCTTGACAAACGATCAGAGTAATTCATCAAGGATAAGAGATTGAAGGTAGGGATTAATCCTAGTGCATGTGCAATTTCCGGTCTATCCATGTTATTTCCTACCAACAACATGTCATCGACATACAACACTGCTTCTCACATATCCTAGTCGAAGGATGTATGTGTCAAACTTTTGGTACCACATCCTAGGTGATTTCTTTAGACCATATAATGACTTCTTTAGCTTACAGGCTAACTCTTTCTTTCCCTTCACTGAAATTCGTTCTGGCTTCTTCATGTAGATTTCTTCTTCTAGATCCCCATGTAGGAATGTTGTCCTCTCATCCATTTATTCTACTTTAAAATCAAAAGTAGCAACAACAGATAAAATAAATCTAATAGAAGTTAACTTGGCAACAGGAGAAAAAATTTCACAAAGTCAATTCCCTCTACCTGGGAATAACCTTTTGCTACTAATGGAACTTTGTATTTCTCCACTTTTCCTTCTCCATTCAACTTCCTCTTAAACACCCATTTTTGTCAATGACATTTCTTTTATTTGGAAAATCAACTAGATCCCATGCCTCAATCGTATCTAAGGAATCCATCTCTTCAACCATGGCATTCTTTCGAAGTTTACTATCACCTAAACTCACTTCTTCCTTGATATTTCTAGGATCATCATCAGTAATAGATAAAGACAAGTTAGCACAAAATCAGGTGGACTACACCTTTCTGGTTTTCTTATTTTCCTCATTGATCTCCTCAATACTGGAGTATGAGGTTCTTATTCTTTTTATTCATATTCTTTCATTGATTCATATTTTGCATCATCCAACTCAAACTATGTTTTCTTAGGTTCTTTTTTTCTTGGTAGGAATTCCTATTTTGGAACATCTTTAACTTCTCTAAAAAAAACTTCCTGAATATAAACAATCTTCTTAGTTTCTGGGTTCCAAAATTTATAACCTTTCATACCATATTTATAACCAATAAATATACACTTTTTCATCTTTATTATCCAGCTTACTCTTATTTTCCTTTGGAACATGTACATAAGCATCACAACCAAACACTCTAAAATGTTCAAGACATGGTTTCCTGCTAGTCCATACCTCTACAGAGTTTTGTCCACCAATGCTAATGAGGGTGATATATTTACTAGGTAACATGCATTACCCACTGCGTCTGCCCAAAATTCTTGTCCTAACTCGGAACCACTGAGCATGTTCCTTGATTTTTCCATCAACGTCTTGTTCATCCTTTTTGCAACCCCATTCTGTTGAGGTATGTATGGAGTAGTCTTATGAGTTTCTATATTGCACTTCTCACAGAACTCTTCACATTCATTCCCATAGAATTTTTCACCATTATCTGTTCTCAACACATTTATTTTATTCTCTATCTGATTTTCTACCAGCACCTTAAACTCTGTGAATTTATCGAATACCTTATATTTCTTCCTAAGAAAATAAATCCATGTGTTCCTTGAAAAATAATCTATGAATGAAACATAATACATAGATTTTACCTAGTGATGGAATAAGCACATGCTCAAACACATCAAAGTGTATCAACTCTAAGATCCCCTTTTCTCTTGTAGCACTAGATATGAGTCTTAATCGATTTTGTTTACCATATATGCAATGTTCACATAAATCAAAATCTAGAGTGCAATTAGAAATACCTTCAACCATACCTTTACCGTGTAGTGTTTGAATGCCCTTTTCTCCAATATGTCCTAGTCTTTGATGCCACATTGTGGTCTGCTTTCAAGGGCTAGTATGGATCCTATCATATTTATTTCTCTGCTCATGGACAATAGAAATGTTACGCCCATAATATAAGTGCTTCCCAATAACTTGTAAAGAGTTCCACATTGAACTCCCCTCATTAACACCACTGCTCCTCGTACCATCTTGCAAGTGCCCTTTCCCAATAAAGTATCCACACCTGCAACATCCAACTTACTTATAGATATTAGGCTCCTAGCTAGATATGGAATGTGTAGAACTCTAGGGAGAGTTCTATTCCTTTCATCTTTCATAAACAACTTAACCCTTCCACGTCCCATGATTTGGTTGTCGAGTCATCTCCTAGGAAGATATCACCACCATCATACTTTTCATATTCATTGAACCACTCCCTATGAGGAGTCATATGAAATGATTCACCTGAGTCGATCAATCATACATCACGATCTGCATGTGTACCTATAGATTCTAGGTAAACATCACCTCCTTCTATGGAGGTTTTTCCTTTGTTAAAGAGTCATCATCATATCCCTTTGCTTTATCAACATTCTTAGACCTGCAATCTTTCTTATAGTGCCCAACTTTACCATGTTTCCAACATTTCCTCAAACATTTTCCTGGAGATTCACATATACCTTTAGATTTAGATCTCCCTCCCTTGAAGTGTCACACACCCACTATGACAACTAAGATTTTTTTGTCTTTTCTTCAAGGGACAAAATCCATGAATTTCTATGGGGCCTAGCGCAAACGATCCCTTCCCTTAACCTTCTCCAAGCGACCACAACCTGGCCTTAGTGCAAGCGCCTCTCGCAACTCACTAGTTGGAGAGTCAAGGCTCTCGACTCCTCTTTCTCCAAACGCCGATACCCGAAATGTGAAACGGGTATGGCTCCCTCCTCACTAGCGCCTGCTACATATAACCGTAGGCTATGCTAAACACTAGAACTACTCGCAACTCGTGAAGTTCAGTCTTAATCCCTTTGTTGTTATACGAGATCCAATGGCTCACAGGATTTCAGAGCTTTCCTCGAATTCTGACCGCTCACCATGCGTCTCCTCTGATGGATGGTCTAGATCCTTTCGGGACTCCTCCTACGAAACGTCGAAACCTATTCATGCTAAACAGATGGTCTAGATCACTCATGGATCAACGACCACGATCATGTCACGATGAGTTCGTGCAATTCTACCCTTTGACCACTCTAAGTTGCGAGTTAAAAAATGCTACCTGACGGCCACGTGTCCTGTGTCGATGGACAGTTCCGAATACTTCAAGACTTTCAAGACATTTTCAAGTCCACTCTCCTGCCTATGCAAGGGTTAAGATTGATGGTCAATAAAGCTCTGACAGATTCTTGGATCTATAGTCCTGGACAACGTTGTGGCCCGCTTTAAGCCGCCAATTCCGAACCCCCCCTATTAAAGTTATATAGACAAAGTGGGTCCAGAATCCAACCTTGACCGTAGATCTGGGCTCCCCAATCCAGGCCATTGAAACCTGCGCGCTCAATTCTGGACCCCNAATGGCGAGGAGGCTCCGAAATGGAACCCTAGCTGTAGATCGAGGCGCATAGACTCTGGCCACCCAGATTTTCTCATCGCTTAACGAAACATGCTTTTTGCAAACCAACTTAGTGTAAGTGTGTTTCTCTTGACAGCTCCATCGGTCTTGACCGATCTGGGGTATTTTTGAACACGAGTAAGCGAAACGCTGAGCTTTTCCTATGTGCCCTCCTTGATGGATGGCTGCAATCAAATCGCGAGTTCGAACGTCGCGAGTTCGAACAGTATGTTCTTTGACCTTCTTTCTCTATGAGTCAGCGAAATGTTGATCTCTCGCCACGCGTCCCTTCTGGTGGACGAATCTGATGATTTCGGAACTTGTCTCATGGACCTTCCTCCGAATCCAATGACCATTGGTCTACACACTTTAGATCTGATGGCTCATATATTTTTTCCTCATGCGCTCACTTATCACTATATGGATGTGGATTTCGATGGTCCAGATCTCTCCTCTACTGCTAATCTAATGATAGTTATCTCTCCTCCTCATGAGCTTGGAATTTCTCCCATCTTGGAAGAATTCTCCAAGTGTCGAAGGCTTCGAACTTTGATTCCTCTGCGAGCCTTGTGACTTTGGGTCTCGTCTATGTCCCCCTTCACACTGGTTACCTACACTCATCAAATCTTGCGAAGACTATAAGATTCGAGGTGTTAACACCTACACTCCTTCCTCAAATTTAACAGTTGTGACATACCTTGGGTCCTTCCAAACGGATCTCGTCTGTTCATCTTCCAGATGAAAGGACATTCCCTTTCGATACTTGAATCTCACTATCCTCCTGGAGTCTCTTCAATTATGAAGGGCTTAATAGCTTTTCGCTTTTTCTCCTGGACTTAACGCTTGGAAGAATTCTTCTGCATACCCCTTACGTTCATTCATCGAGTCTAGAACTTAAGTGGTTCTCGATTTTTGCTTGCCTCACAGAGGGTCTGTGCGGATATGCACTACCTCTTCTAAGGTTAATCCACTTTGTCCTCGAAGGGACTCAGAACAATAGGGGGGGGTCGATGTGCATACATGAAACTATACCTAAGGTCAACGAACTCACTGTTCACGACTCTAGCTTAAGACACTACAGAACTCAAGCAGACAAGACGACTCTCGGTGGAACGAACTCATGCCCCAGACTTAATCATTTGTATAGAAACTAACTATGGTATGTAATTGTACTCATGAGTCCATTATTTCCAGTCTAAAACACTAGGCAATAATTCCACATAGAGATCATTATGGGCGTATAAACATGAGCATGTATTCATGATAATTCAGTTCAAAATACAAGGCATAAAACAGTTATCAAATCCACCAAGCATGATTCAAATGCTGAGAGGGGTTCTCGTTTCCACCCAACAGTAGGCTCACTTACTCCAAAAGGATTTACCACTAGCCACCCCCGAGCTAGACCACGATGCTTTGAGATTCATTCTCCTACTTCTAGCTCAACAGAAATCAATAATGAAGGTTTTCTCCCCTTCTCCACTATTCAGGGCTCTTTGTATCTCCATAGTTCCTTCCCTTTTCTCTTCTACGATCCCTGTCACACGTCTTCTCTTCCCCCACACTTTATTTCTTGCCTTTTTTCGCAAGATTGTGTGTGGCGCGAATTCCCCCATCTGTGGTCAGGTTTGAGAGATTCTACGGATGGATGGTTTTCCCCCATCCCCTAATTAACTATTGAGGAGACTCCCCACCTACCATCCTAGTGGGTAATTCATTCCAGGGTTTGAGAGTTGCTTTGGTCTTTGAGCAAGTAAAAACCAGTACAGTACTGGCTCGGTGAAAGTTAACGCAACCACTCCAGGTCCCTTCCACCCCCATCTCATTATCCATTGTGGTCTCTTTTATAACATCCCCCTCCCAGAAGTCATGCAACACATATTCATAACATAATTTACATTCATCGACCTTTTACACAAAGGTCTGTCAAATCAAACATTCACATCTTTGAGTTTTCCATAGTTCTTGGCCAATATAGTTATTTTTACAGAATAGGGGAAACAGGGTGTTACAATTTCCTTCCTCTTAAAGGAACATCGTCCTCTATGTTCTATCTATCAATATGGCGTGTATGTACAGAAGTAAACAAAATCAAATATGCCTGTTTCAT
Organism: Picea engelmannii; assembly: GCA_009831015.1. Classification (NCBI taxonomy): domain Eukaryota; kingdom Viridiplantae; phylum Streptophyta; class Pinopsida; order Pinales; family Pinaceae; genus Picea; species Picea engelmannii. The sequence continues at coordinate 149,148 of ML805468.1, forward strand.
GGCATCTTCCATTTCCCACGTAGTCTCATCTGGGCCAAAATGTCTCCACTGCACCTTCACTTGTGCAATGATTCGGTTCCTGAGTGGGGTTTCCTTTCTGTCCAATATGCATTGAGGTTCTAGAAGGAATTCTCCCTCCGGTTCCACCTGGATCACAGACCAGTCAATTATATGATTAGAATCATGTACATATTTCTTCAGTAATGAAACATGGAAAACATTATGTGCTTTTACTGTCGGAGGAAGTGCTAGCCTATACGCTACAGTTCCTAATCTATCTAGAACTTCAAAGGGTCCACAATACCAAGCTTCCAGCTGTTAGGACCCTAAAATGTCCCTTTTTCACCACACCTTTTGATCATTCAAACTTCTCATTCCCAGGTTAAATGACTATCATAATGTGCACCAAGACCCTTTTTCCCAAGGTATGAACTATTCGTCTTGATTTCATATTTTCATTTACTTATCATGTTTGATTGATAACGTTCACATATTTTACCCATAAAATGATTTAACTATTGATCATAATGTTAGAATAGGCCACTTTGAGAAACTCGTTTCTGTTACAGCTATGCGCCAATCCTGGAAGTTGTTACATGACTCCTCTATTACCATTATGTGCTAATCCTGGAAGTTGTTACATGACTCCTATGTTACAGATATGCGCCAATCCTGGAAGTTGTTACATGAATCCTCTGTTATAACTATGCGCTAATCCTAGAAGTTGTTGCATGACTCTTGCAACGAATGCCCACCAATCCTGGGAGATATTACAGACTTGCTACGACAGAAGCCTGTTAATCTTGGAAGTCGTTACAAAAAATGCCACCAGTCTTGTTGAGATGTGACTACTGCAATACCAACTGATTAGAATGATGGCTCACGTTGTTGATGAAGGATAACTCAAAGATTTTGTATTAATGATATTTAACGTACAGCCTGAGAATCAAGGATTCTCAAGACTATTCTATTTTTGAACACTGAATGACTCTGACTTTAAATAGCAGATCTTTTGTAATGTAATTTTGGTTATTCTTTTTCTTTGTGATTGAAGAGAATAATGACTCTTGTACACAGACATCTTTTTGGTAATTGAATGAATAAGTGAAGTGAATTTCTTTAGCAGACTGTGATCTATCTCTTTGAGTGGATTCGGTGAGAAGGAAAGGGCCCACCTTCTTCACTGATTCCCCTCTATTCTGAATTCTAGATTTAGTTGTTTTCATTGCAATTGGTTTAACTATTAGATATTTCTGAATACCATTGTTGTTACAGTTTAGTTCCTTCTTAGTGAATGTGCATAATCTTGTTTCATGAGAATTAGAAGTTAGTTGTTGAACATTGTTGGAGAACTATTTTTCCTTTTTCTGCATTAGGTTAAAATCTTGTTTTGGAGAATTAAAAGTTGAAGTAGCTTCTTGCAATAACTAGATTTCCCTTCTGCAATAGTATAGAGTCTTTTCCTGCAAATGTAATTTAGAAAGTTAGATCAAGGTAGGAAATTCACGTTTTTTTGTTTATTCATCAGTTCAAATTGGAATTATGATTTTAAGTCTGTAGCACTCCAGTTGTATCAACACAATTGTGTTAGAAATAATGATTGTTGTTTTGTTAAAAAGAACTTCCCCACTGCAATTAGATTAGAGATGCTTTCATAATCTAGCATAGAATGTGCAGAATTATCTTGAAATAACAGACTTCCCTGGGTTGAAAATTTATATTGAACACTTTAATTTTCCATTCAATTAGATAATTAAAGTGCCCAACATTTTGGTGCCATTGTTGGGGAAGATAATTGTAGATTTTGGTAAGCACATTAGTTTTTTTTTTAGGAATGAATAGTTTACATGAATCACCAAACGTGAGATCGAACCCACCAAAATACTAACATTGCAGGAACTAGAGGACGTGGAGGAAGAAATATTAACATACTAGGAAGACAAACCATTTTTTATGAGATTATAGCCAGAGAAGATTCTTCTTCAGGATCCATTTCTCGCCCTGCTAATCCTCCAAGAGTACGTGATCCGCATCCAGCTAAAACACCCCCTCTCGAAACATCATTCTCATCAAGGGATGAAGTCAAAGCTGACGATTTGTCACCAACAAATCAACAAGCAACACTGGAGAACATTGAAGATCAATAAAGTATAGCCTGGAACCGATAAAACCTAGAAGAAGTCGTTTATGAGATCAACGGTCAGATAGTCACTAAGGAAGAGTGGGATGTTGTTCATATTGAGTGGAACAGGAGAGCACATATGAAGAATCAAGGGGACAATGAGGAAGATATCTACCAAGAGAATCCACAGAACAACGAGGATCAGGTAAACAATGAAAACACAATCTCTACCCTGGTTTTTCCTATTTCTGATGTCCCCACGCGAGGAATGGCTCCCATGAAAAACATACCTCTCTCGACTCTCCCAATTTTTCATGGATTATCTACTGAAGATCCAGATGAGTTTCTGTTTGAATTTGACATTTTGTGTAGAAGCTATGACTACACTACCACTGCACATAATCTTAAATTGTTTCCAGCCACACTAAAAGGAAATGTGCTAAGATGGTTCATGAGCCTTGTAGGAGAAAACGTTTCGACATGGATACAAATGAGGCAACTTTTCCTGCACAAATATCAAGATTACTGTCGAACAAGGCAACGAAGAGAGGAACTATTCAAAATGTCACAGAAGGAGGATGAGACCCTTGAAGACTTTGTAGAGTGACTTCAATACAATTTACAATGGTCTGGCCATCCAGATGTGAGTAAGGACATTCTGAAAACCATTTTGCTAAAAGGAGTTAGAGAAGATTGTTTAGATATGATGAATATGCTTGGCAAGGGAGATATATCTAAGGAATTGTATGAGGACATTGTGGATCTCTACAAAAGATGTTCTCAAGGATCTACAAGGAATAAGCCGGCTTCCAAGGATACTACTTTTTCAAGGGTGTAGAAATCAACCAATGGAGGAGAAACAAGAGCAGAAATAGGTAATCTGTTAGAAATTTTCAAAACATAGATGATTTACTCTTTTGCCTTGCAAATGGATACTTTGCAGGTCAAACAGAAACAAGCAGAATTAGAGAAAGTATTATGCATTTTCTGTCTGAAATGCAGAAAGAAACATCCACCAAGGGAGTGCCCATTGAATAGTGTCCAGGTATTCCTTATCTGTGAATTAGACCATGCCACTGACCAATGCCCTTCTCTACCAGGTGTAAAAGCATCAATGAAGGAAACTAATGAGGAAGCATAAGTTGTCTATCAAATAACGCAAAGGAGACAATGGTATCCAAAAGGTCAAGGTATGAATTCTCAATTCCCTCCTCCAACATTTAATTATTGGAACAATCAACTACCATATGGCTAGACGAATGCCCCACCTTATCAGTATCCCAATGTATAGTTACCTACATCCCAACAACATAATCACTATGGGCAATGGAACCCATATGGGAGATGCCCTCAACAACAACTTAGTTATCAAAGCCAACACCCACCAAACTTCTTTCAACAACAGTTCCAACCCCCATACCAGCAGCAACAACTACAATTTCCTCTCACTAACTCACTAAACAACCCTCCTTTACGACCTTCGATGCTTGTGCAACCTAACCCAAACCCAAATAATAAGGTCGTTCAGAACATAGACATACATAATGTGCCAAACTTATCTATTACTCCTATTCCTTGTGAGGAAATAAACTTAAGATCAGGGAGAATAGTTGAGCCTATAGTTGAAGATGCTCCATTTTCAGAATCAGATAAGGAATTAGTGGAGAGACCATCTGCTGATACAGAAGAAATTGACCAACCCATTCAATAATCAACAGACCCACCATTCCCCGAAAGACTGAAAATTACAAAGCCTGTGGAATTACCATGTTTCAATCTACTTGGAGATTTGCAAAATATGGATGTTAATATTCCACTACTACAAGCAATAAGGGATGTCCCTATTTATGCCAAGACTGTGCGGGATCTCTGCATCAAAAAACCTAGACGAAAACCCAAAGACCCCCTCAGAGTGCATGTAGTGGGGGATTTGTCTGAGCTAATTCTAGGAAAAACTCCACCTATTAAGTATGGTGACCTAGGAAACCCTATTGTCATAGTTAAGATTGAACATACATATATTCCACATGTTCTATTTGATTTAGGGGTAGCAATTAATATCATGCCAATAGAAAATACGCAATTGTTACAACTCGAAACAAAAATCCAACCTACTCCTACTGTTCTGGAATTAGCTAATCGCTCTACCATCAGACCAGAAGGAGTCATCGATGATTTAGTTATTTCAATAGACTCATGGGAGTATCCTGCTGATTTTCTTGTGTTACAGCCAAATCCACCCTGGGAGGTCATCCTCTAATTCTAGGAAGACCATGGTTAGCCACAACTGATGCTTTCATAGGTTGTCGATCTGGTTCTATGACCATCTCTGATTGTTATGACACAAAGAAACTTACCATGTATCCTCACGCTACACCCAGTGCAGAATTTGAAAACTCTTTATGGATGAACGTTGAGGATGAAAATGCTCTGCCTGTGCTATCTATAGGAAAGGCCATGAGTTTCAAAGATGAGATAGAGGATGAATTAATCAAATTCTTTATTTGTGACCCCTCTGTTGTTACACATCACACGCACCGCCAATTGGTCAAAAATTTTGACCCTATGAACCAGGAAGAATTGAACTCGAAAATGTTTTCTAAAACTGATGACAATCATAGTGATTCAAATGTAACAACAATCGTTGTAACAAAAAATGTTGTAACAACAGATGATAAAACAACAATAGCTGAATTATTTCCTAAAATCAGTTCCAAGAGCGTCGTTGTGGAAATCAAACATGACAAAACCTTGAACATCAATCTCGATCTCTCCAATGCTAAAACTCGTCGACTGATGCATTTACTGATTGAACATAAAGAAACATTTGTATGGGATTACATGGATATGAATGGCATCCCCTCTGAGCTATGCACATACCATATATACATCAAAGAATAATGTCGACCCATTTGCCAACCACAAAGAAGGATGATCCCAAACCTTAAAGAAATTGTTAAAGATGAACTACAAAAACTTCTCAATGCCGGATTCATCTATCCTATATTAGACAATGAGTGGGTATCACCATTGGTTATTGTGCCTATGAAGAATGATTAGTGGAGAGTGTGTGTGGACTATAGAGCCTTGAATAAGGCAACGCAGGAGGATAATTTCCCTTTTTCATTTATTGATCAGGTCTTAGATAACTTAGCTGGAAAAAATTATTTTTCTTTCCTAGATGGATTCAGCGGCTATAACCAGATACACATTTCCCCATAATACCAAGATAAGACCACCTTGACAAGACCTTGGGGTACATTTTCATATAAGGTTCTCCCATTTGGCCTATGTAATGCACCAGCCACTTTCCAGAGAGTAGTGATTGGTATTTTCTCTAATATGGTGAATGACTATATGGAAATATTTATGGATGACTTTACACCTTATGGGGCTGATTTCTAAGACGCTTTGTCTAATTTGGAAAAAGTACTCAAACGATGTAAACAATCTCATCTTTCTTTAAGTACAAAAAAGTTCCATATGATGATGCGCGAAGGGGTAGTGCTGGGACACTTCATCTCTGATGCAGGGATTCAGGTAGATCTAGCCAAAATTCAGGTAATTTTGGACATTCCAACTCCATCAAATCAGAAAGAGGTAAGAATTTTTTTAGGTCATACCAGGTATTACAGGAGATTCATTAAAAAATTCTCTAAACTTGCCTCTCCATTTTTTTTTCTACTAATGAAAGATGTTAACTTCCATTGGACTAAAGCTTGTGAATTGTCCTTTGCAGATCTTAAACAAAGATTGTCCACAACCCCCATTTTGAGAGGACCCAGTTAGGCTCTGTCTTTTCACATTTCTTCAGATGCCTCAGACACTGCAATTGGTGTAGTACTAGGGCAACAAGAGGAAAAAGAACCCTACACTATCTACTATATAAGCAAGAACATGGATCCTACTGAGTTGAATTGCACAGTTACTGAAAGAGAATTATTGGCAGTGGTACATGCAATCAATAAATTCAGGCATTATGTAATTTTTTATCCAACTTTTATTCATACTGATCATACAACCATAAAATATCAAATAAATAAACCTATTACTAATGCCCGAGTGACAAGGTGGTTGTTACTACTGCAAGAATTTGACATCACTATAGTGGATAGACCAGGAAAAGAAAATGTGGTTGTTGATTTTCTCTCAAGATTACATATAAATGATGATAGTTCACCTGTAGATGATTCCTTTCCTGATGAACATTTGTTTGCATTATCTATTCACTCACCTTGGAATGCAGACATTGCTATATATCTGGTTGTAGGGAAGATACCTCCACATCTATCTCCTAGGGAAAGAAGACAAATTATTCAAAAGAGTGACAGGTACAGTTGGATAGGAGGATACCTCTTTTATACAAGCCTAGACCAAGAAATAAGACGATGTGTAAGGGATGATGAGGTTTATGATCTGCTGAAATCTTGCCACGATGGCCCTTGTTGGGGACATTTTACTGATAAAAGGACTGGACATAAAATTTTAAGGATGGGCTATTATTGGCCCAGCATATTTCAAGATGCCAAAACTTACGTCCAAGCTTGTGAGAGTTTCCAACGCATGGGTCAGCCAACTCACAAAGATGAGATGTTGCTCCAACCTCAGGTAGTGATAGAGCCTTTCGAGAGATGGGCCATGGATTTTGTAGGACCCATTCACCAACCTTCTAATCATAAAGTATATATATTGTTCTATACAGATTACATGACCAAGTGGGTGGAAGCAAAAGAACTTATCAGAGCATCAAAAGAGCTTGTATTGGCGTTCTTGTTGGAAGATATACTTGTTAGGTTCGACGTTCCCAGAGAAATGGTCACTGGTGGAAGACCCCCTTTCACATCACATAAATTTGAAGCTTTACTCAGTAAATATCATGTTTTACATAGAATAGCTTCTCCATAATACCCACAAGGCAATGGCCAAGTGGAAAGTACCAACAAAGTTATAGAATCCACTCTTACTAAAACAGTGAGAGAAAATCATAGGGATTGGTCTGACAGACTGCATGAATCTCTATGGGCTTACCGAACTACTTGGAGGAGAACAACTGGGTTTTCTCCTTACGAACTGGTATATGGAAAAAGCCTTGTTTTTCCCATTTAATTCGAAATCAAAACCTTAAGAACTGCATCAACAGTCAATCTCGACTAGACTATGGCACAGAAATCTAGACTGCAGTAGCTCAATGAGCTTGATGAAAAGTGTTTGGATGCCATCCATCAAACCACGGTGATTCAACAACAAAGAACAAAATGGCATGACAGAGTCATCAAGAAGAAATTATTCCAAAAAGGAGATTGGGCTCTGTTGTATGATTCACGCTTTAAGGAATTCCAAGGTAAGATATGTACATGATGGCTAGGACCTTATGAGGTAGACATCGTCTTTCCCAATGGGACAGTGCAATTGATTACCATTGATGGATCCAATACACACTTACATGCAAATGGTCATCGCTTGCGCTTGTATCAACATCCACTGACCAAGACAAATTTCAAATTTAAATGTACAGCTGGTACAGATTATCAAATCTTAAACGGAAAAGAGCTTGCTCCTTCCCCTTCTAAACTTTAAGACTTCTTTTACTCAAACCTTGTATATAAATAATCCCAGCAAAATTTGCATGTCTCCGTTTTGCTTTTAGTTTAAATTTTCCAATTTTTTTTACTCTGCTAATAAAGCTTTGAAAGGTATCAGGCAATTAATTGTGTGCAGGTAGATTGATGAACAAAAGGAAATGACGAGTACATGGAAGTTGAAAAAACTTCCTAGACACAAAGTAAGGTAGCATTGGGCGGATTTCAATGCTGTTACACCTTCTTCTGATAAGTTGGCTGATTTCATTGATGTTACACCTTCTTCCAATAAGTTGGACGATTTCAATGTTGTTACATATTCTTTCGATAAGTTGGTCGATTTCAATGTTGTTACACCTTCTTCCGATAAGTTGGCCAATTTCAATGTTGTTACACCTTCTTCCGATAAGTTGGCCAATTTCAATGTTGTTACACCTTCTTTTGATAAGTTGGCCGATTTCAATGTTGTTATACCTTCTTCCGATAAGTTGGTCGATTTCAATGCTGTTACACTTATCTCTGACATTTTTGAAAAAAAGAACCTGCTGACACACTAATTACTATTGTTCTTTCTTGCCACTTCACTCTTTCTTTTTGTCGATGTTGTGGCTCCATCCCTCCAATCTTTCATGCAACAACACCATTGATTAGACCATACCGATGTCCTCTATTTGAAAGTGTTGTTTCATTATGACTTAACTCCACATTCGATGATTTCCAGTTGGACAACTACAGTAAGGACTATGTCTCTACAGAAGCTATCATTTCTCTCACGATCCTTCATTATTCTCACTATTACGAGCTATTTTGACGGCAGTTGGATTGTGCGGTTACTCCGACAAGTCGTTATGTGCGGTAAGATTTGAGGTACGTGATTAATCCTATGTGTTAAATTAATGAAGATATGAGAGCAATATTTCCTATTTACTAACCGGTTACACCTGGAGCCAATCCGTTTAGTTGGGGGGGGGGACATAAATCTAGTCATTCATTCCATATTTTATACACACCTCCACCACCTTTCCACCCACACTTCTTTTAACTGAGACACTTTATTCTTTATGCAAACCACGTTGAGATTATTGTGTCTCTAATTTACGTGATAGTTATCCTCCTACGTGCCTGTTAGACTTTCAAGAAACATTATGGGAGGATCAGCTGTGAGATATGAACCCGCAAATCTGGACAGTTTGCTGCTACACCCAGTGGCCTACCAAATATTTCTTCAGGCCGGCTGGATATCATATTTTAAGAAGTTGAAGGAGTTTAATGAGGATGAGGTATTAGAATTCAGTCAAAATCTTACTGAATGGTATTCAACAGTGAATTGGGTAAGGATTCTAGTAACAGAAGCAAGCATTTTTGCTATAACAGGGTTGCCTAGAACAAGAGACAAATGGTTTAATAGAAAAACACATCTTCCATATGCACAGAAGGGATTTCTTGTCGACACTGAGCAAGTTCAGAACAAGGGCATAGGTGTAGATGTCAATTCCTTACCAGAGACATGGGTGAAAGTCGCAAAATTTCTTAAAAGGTACATAAACTATGAAGGTCGATACCAAGTTATTTATTTTTCTGATTTTATCTTACTATCACTTCTAGGACATTAGAAATTGATAAACATTCCTTACTTTCTCCTACAATCATTGAATAACATGGCCCGTTTTGTAAAGAAATCCAAGAGTCCCAAGAATTTCATTTCTAATCACAAACTCATCGGCCTGTTAATTCATAGAGGTATGGGCATTTCCAATAACCCATTACTTGTTGCAACAGACCAGCCACAATCTATAAATCCAGAAAGAATTGCACCTGTCCTTGAAAATGCAACCCATGGACCTCTTCCATAGCCTCTACCCTCGACTGCAACAACAGCCCAAACCCCTAATGTCGTAGTCCATAAGACGACACAGAAACACAACCGTGTAACCAGAATCCATCTTGGCCCCAAACAGACAAGCCTCAACAACTTTGCATTAAAAAAACCAGTCGTTGTGGACAAACAAGCAGATGACAAACCAACCGCTCAACCAAAATCATAGCACTTGGTTGCCACACCGATTATCGAAATCCTACCACCTGCTTCTGACAAGAAAACCCCTGCTTCTACTTCTGCATTACCCAAAAAGCGAGCAAGGATAACACGATCCACTATACCATCAAGACCGCTTACCCCTCCTGCTGTGGCACCAACAATCACATAGAACACTCCTATTACTTCTGAAGCCAATCAAACACCTGATATCATTACCAGTGCAATTTCGCAGAAAAGGAAGCGTCCATTCAAAGGAAAACCTCGTAGATCCCTTGACCAATATGGATCAACAACAAATAAAAACCTTATGGCTGCTGTGACAGAGAATTATATAGCAGTACGAATACCAGGCTTTACTTTATGCCCTGAACTGTAGGAAACTATCTTCTCCTTACAAAATGAATGCACCCAATTTGTAGTCGAATCATCGGTGTTACCTGATGATTCTGAGCAACCTATGTCCATTGACGAAGTCTAGATAATCGCAAACCCTAATATACCAGAAAATCCTCCTTGTGTGATTGAGGAAGAACACCCTGTTCCTCCTCCAGCAACAAATAAGAAACCCACTACCTTCGTGCCTACTTTACCCAAGAGAAAAACCAGATCCACCAAGTTTAACGAAGCTGCAATTGGAAGGAAAAATATGGAGCAAGTTGTTCCTATTCTTCGTCCACGGCCCCCTATGGTTGATGAAGGGACAATTCCACAAGAATCTACTGTCCACGTTGAGACTGTTACATAAGAACCAGTCCTGACAGATACAGTTGTTACACAAGAACTAGCGGCTCCACAGGAGATTGTCCCACCAGAACTAGAAATTTTAGAACCACCTGTCCATGTCGAGACTACTCCACAAGAACCAATCCTGACAGCCATAGCTGTTACACAAGAACCAACTCCACAACATTATGAGGATGTGCCACTTGTGAACTTATTTTCCCAAATAGAGCAAAAGATCAAGAATACAGAGAATTCCAGGATAGCTGCACTTACCACAGAAAATAATAGCCTTAAAGAAGAGATCAAGAGACTGAAACAGGAAGTGGAATCTGCTCAGCAAAATAATCCATAAGGTATAACCATGGACATCCTAGCACTAACAAAATCTGTTATGGGTAGAGAAAAAGAACTCATGTGTTTTGAGTGTGGAAACATTTACTATGAGGCAGGATATGAGGTTGTCAAAGTTCCAATGGCTATAGGACCAACAAATGTATCAATCAAGACTGAACAAGGACTTCCTTCTACACAAAAACTAGCAAAACAGGGGAAATCTCAACGCCATAAATCAACTCCTAGTATGACAAAATCTTGCAAACAAGAACCTCTGTTTCATTCACAAGTTGTTAATCAAGCAACTCAAACTGATCTTGTTTTCAAGAATAGAAGAACCCAAACAAATGGTTGACATAACATATTTTCTTATTTTTGATACAACATTCTTCATTACTAGCACTTAGAAATTTCTCTTCACAATTTTGCACTGGAGCAGATACTAATCTACTTCAGTTACAAAATAAGGTTTGAATGTGTTTTTTCATGATGACATGCAATGTATTCAATTGGGGGGTATGTTAGGACCCTGAAATATCCCTTTTTCACCACACCTTTTGATCATTCAACCTTCTCATTCCCAAGTTAAATGACTATTATAATGCACACCAAGACCCTTTTTCCCAAGGAATGAACTATTCGTCTTGCTTTCATATTTTCATTTACTTAGCATGTTTGATTGATAACGTTCACATATTTTACCCATAAAATGATTTAACTATTGATCAAAACGTTAGAACATGCTACTTTGAGAAACTCGCTTCTGTTACACCTATGCACCAATCCTAGAAGTTGTTACATGACTCCTCTGTTATAGCTATACGCCAATCCTAGAAGTTGTTACATGACTCCTTTGTTACAGCTATGCGCCAATCCTGGAAGCTGTTACATGACTCCTCTGTTACAACTATGCGTTAATACTGGAAGCTGTTACATGACTCCTGCAACAAATGCCCACCAATCCTGGGAGTTGCTACACACCTGCTACGACAGAAGCCTGTTAATCTTGCAAGCCATTACAACAACCGCCACCGGTATTGTTGAGATGCGACTGCTGCAACACCGACTGATTAGAATGCTGGCTCATGATGTTGATGAAGGATAACTCAAAGATTTTGTATTAATGATATCTAAAGTACAACCTGAGAATTAGGGATTCTAAAGACTGTTCTGTTTTTGAACACTGAACGACTCTGACTTTAAATAGCAGAGCTTTTGTAATGTAATTTTCGTTAGTCTTTTTCTTTGTGATTGAAGAGAATAACGACTCTTGTACACAAACATCTTTTTGGTAATTGAATGAAGATATGAAGTGAATTTATTTAGCAGACTGTTATCTATCTCTTTGAGTGGATTTAGTGAGAAGGAAAGGGCCCACCTTCCTCACTGATTCCCCTCTATTTTGAATTCTAGATTTAGTTGTTTTCATTGCAATTGGTTTAACTGTTAGATATTTCTGAATACAATTGTTGTTACAGTTTAGTTCCTTTTTAGTGAATGTGCATAAGCTTGTCTCATGAGAATTAGAAGTTAGTTGTTGAACATTGTTGGAGAATTGTTTTTCATTTTTCTGCATTAGGTTAAAATATTGTTTTGGAGAATTAAAAGTCGAAGTAGCTTCTTGCAATAACTAGATTTCCATTCTGCAATAGTATAGAGTCTTTTCCTGCAAATGTAATTTAGAAAGTTAGATCAAGGTAGGCAATTCATGTTTTTTTGTTTATTCATCAGTTCAAATTGAAATTATGATTTTAAGTCTATAGCAGTCCAGCTATATCATCACAATTCTGTTAGAAATAATGATTGTTGTTTTGTTAAAAAGAACTTCCCTACTGCAATTAGATTATAGATGCTTTCATAATCTAGCATAGACTGTGCATAATTATCTTGAAATAATAGACTTCCCTGGGTTGACAATTTATATTGAACACTTTGATTTTTCATTCAATTAGACAATTAAAGTGCCCAACACCAACTTGGCACAAGCTCCCATCCTCAGGGAACTCTTCCTGGGCCTAACTCTGAGATATATGTGGTCTCCCGTCTTGAACTCTCTTGGAGTTCTCTTTCGGTCGGCGTAACTTTTCTGTCTGTTCTGAGAAACCTTTAGATTTTGCTTTATTTGAATCACTTGTTGTTCCATTTCTTTCAATATGTCGGATCAATAGTAATTCTGTTTATTGGGATTACTCCAACTGACTGGAGTGTTGCATGACCTACCATAGAGGACTTCAAAAAGACTCGTCTTAAGGGATTTTTGGTAGCTGTTGTTGTAGGCGAATTCCACCAGTGGCAGGTAATATTCCCACTTTTTGGGTTGATGCATTACATGCATCCTTACCATGTCTTCTAATATTTGGTTCACTCTTTCCATCTATCCATTGGTTTGAGATTTGGTTCCTTCTTTCCATCTATCCATTGGTTTGAGGGTGATAGGTTGTGCTAAACAGTAATTTGGTCTCCAGACCAACCATCAAGGATTTCCAAAAGTTGGAAGTAAATTTCATGTCTCTGTTAGACATGATCTCTTTAGGCATACCATGTAGTTTGAATATCTCCTTCATGAATACGTTGACGATGTCTATTGCCTTGCAATTCGACTTGATGGGGATAAAATGAGTGGACTTGCTCAATTTATCCACCACTACCATGATGGCATCATTCTATTTGTTCGAGGTTGGTAATCTGATGATGAAATACATGGAGATGGTTTCCCATTTCCATTCCGGGATTGGTAGAGGTTGTAATAATCCTGTTGGTGTCAGTGTTTTGCTTTAACTTGTTGGCACTCTATGCATTTGGCTAAGTATTCAGCTATGTCTTTCTTCAATATAGGCCAATAGAATTGTTTCTTGGTGGTCGTGATCATCTTCTAGTATCCTGGATGACCAATATATGGTCTTTTATGTAGTTCATCCATTATGAACCTCTTCAAGTCATCACAATCTGGAATATACAATCTGTTTCTGTAAGTTAGCAGACCACCATCTATAATCTGGTAGCCTTCATACTTTATCCCTGTGGGTTCTTGCTCCAGGTACGAGGTCACAGTCTGGATGATTGTGTTTGTTTCTTGTGCATTCCTGACTCTTTCCTTGACATCCGTCTCGCAGGTGCTCACCACTGCCAGGTGAATTGTTTTAATACTTCTGCTAAGGGCATTGGCCACCTTATTTTCTTTTCCTTTAATATGTTTGATTTCAAAATCAAACTTGCTAAGGAGGGCCATCCACCTAGCTTGTCTGACATTGAGCTTTGGTTGGTCAAACAGATATCGCAATCCACAGTGGTTTGTCATAAGTACAAATTTCCTTCCCATGAGGTAATGCCTCCACATTTTTAAGGCGTGCACTATGGTGGCCAGCTCTAGATCATGGGTCACATAGTTGACTTCATGCTCATTCAATTTTCGGGATTCATAGTAGACTACACTTCCTCCTTGCATAAAGACTCGTCCGAGCCCTTCCTTGTAGGAATCTGTGCACACGAGGAAGTCAGCTTCGGGATCAACGATCTTCAATACGGGTGCGTGTGTCAGTAGATGTTTTAAGGATTGAAATCTTTCTTCACATTCTTGTGTCCACGTGAATTTAGATCCCTTCTTCTGGAGGGCAGTGATTGGACAACCAATCTTGGAGAATTCTTTTATAAATCTCCTATAATATCCTGCTAATCCCATAAAGGATCTGATATCTGAAACATCCTTTGGGGTAGGCCATTCCATGATAGACCTGATCTTGTCAGGGTCTATTGCTACTCCTTCTTCAGATATGACATGGCCCAAGTAATATATTTGCTTCTTGAAAAATTCACACTTTCTAAATTTGGCATAGAGATGATGTTCTCTTAGCACTTGAAGCACAAGTCTAAGATGTTCCTCATGTTCCTCTCTATTCCTGGAGTGAATTAATATATCGTCAATAAAAACCAACAAAAATTTGTCTAGGAATTTGCTGAGCACATTTTTTATCAAGCACATAAAAGTGGCAGGGGCATTGGTTAATCCAAATGGTACTACCACAAACTCATAGTGACCATATCTCGTCCTGAAGGAAGTTTTGTGGATGTCTTCACCCTTCATTCGGACTTGATGGTATCCAGATCTCAAGTCAATATTTGAGAAGATGGAAGCACC